>CAIGRS010108911.1:0-10507 GCA_903798395.1 Fraxinus floribunda | reverse complement strand
TTTTCTCAAACCAGTTTAAACGGTTTGATTTGAAAATTTGTCAAAAATCGCAAAAATCAGACCGCTTACACCCCCTACTACTTCCAGTAGAACGTAGATTTCGTAAAATCACTTAGACAAAGCATTCCAATTGTCGTGGATTGCATTATGAGGTCTCCCATCGAGACGAGTGACCTAGTGTGGTTGGGGTTGGGTGAGGGTTTGGATATCAGGTATTGTCTAGACAAAGCATTCCCATTGTCGTCACTTTGCTATTATACTTTGGTCAGTCAATATTTACTAAGCTTTTTGAAGAAGTTATATGCTTCAAGGTACTTGTGGACACCACACGATGTTCTTCAATATATTCTTCCTTTCTTCCCTTTTTTGCTGAATCTAAAGCCAAGTTGTGACAATTATGGAGTGTTGTGACACCAAAAGCACCACTAAAGGCTTGTGGATAACACAAGTCCTCATCTTTACCACTTCTCCATTATATTGTATTTTCCTCTTCTTTTTTCCCAGACACGGACACAATAAGATTCAAGTAATCGACCCCAAATGGCCAATTTATTCTGAATAAGTCACAATTTGTTGTTACTTTAAAACGGCTTGTGACATTATTGGACGTGTACTAGGTTGCTTATTTTTTGTTCCTACTGTAATGGTGAACAGTTATTACAACCTTTTTCCTTCAATCCTAACTTTCTTTTTCTGATTCCATCCTTGAGGAAAAAACAAATTATAGATTGAAAAATCCATCCTCTATATATCTCCATATTGATTCTCTGATTCTCATTCGATAAATACATAAATAAATTCTTGTATTGTGACATCCCATGGTGCCATCTTAATGTAGTGCGAAAGCGATCTCCAAATACGTGTTATTTATTGAAGACATGATTTAAATAAATAATTTTGTCTCCTTTGTGCTTCAACATGATATTATGAACATGCAGATGTTCTTAGTTCAGGGCATGTCACTTGCTATGAAAATTGAATATAGTTTTCACTTGGTGGTTCTAATTGAAGATATTAATTTCGTTCGAGCTTTAGCCCTATTTGGTAGGGATGGAAATTAGATTTTTAGTAGATTTTGATAAAAGATGGTAATATGTGTAGTTAAAAAGTTGTGAGATCAATGAAATACGTGTTTAAAATTAATTGCTGACCTTTATTTAGATTATGAAAAATTAACTCCTACCGGTCAGGGGCTTAGGGCGTGTTCGGTAGAGATTAAAATCGAATTTAAATTGAAAAATTGGCCGTTATTATTGACTTTTATTAGACGAGTGGGACCCAATAACGGTTATATTTTTAATTTTAATTAAATTTTAATCACTCCCAAACAAGCTCTTAATATATTTAACTTTTAAACAAGTTGGTTCAACGTTTTCAACTCGCCCTTTTAAACCCTTACCTTGTTAGCACAATCTCTACACTCCCACCACAACACCCACATCAACCACCATGACTACCACCACGACTACCACCGTCAGTAAACCTGATACCACCCCAGGGTTCCACCAGACATCAAAATTCTATCAAGAAAAAGTTACAGCCTCGCCACCAACCCATGACGGCCTCGAGTTCTGGCAATTCATGGTTGCAGGTTCCATTGCTGGCTGTGTAGAACACATGGCCATGTTTCCAGTCGACACCCTAAAAACTCGAATGCAAGCCATTACTTCTTCATACAAAACGCCAGCAATAACTCTGCGGCAGTCCCTCGGCTCGATCATGAAACTTGAAGGCCTCGGGGGTCTTTACCGAGGCATTGCTGCAATGGGATTAGGCGCCGGACCTGCTCATGCAGTGTACTTTTCAGTATATGAAACTTGCAAGAAATTTCTATCAGCAGGAAATCCAAATAATTCAATGGCACATGCAGCTTCTGGTGTTTTTGCTACTGTAGCCAGTGATGCTGTGTTAACGCCGATGGATGTGGTGAAGCAAAGGCTGCAATTAAAGGGCAGTCCCTATAAAGGGGTGGCCGATTGTGTTAAGAGGGTCGCTGTGGAAGAGGGGATCGGGGCTTTTTACGCTAGTTATAGGACTACTGTAGTTATGAATGCGCCCTTTACGGCAGTTCATTTTGCTACCTACGAGGCCATGAAGAGGGCTCTGATGGAGGTGTCACCGGAGTGCGGTGGTGATGGCAATGAGGACGAAACTTTGCTGGTGCACGCAACTGCTGGTGCTGGTGCCGGAGCTCTGGCCGCTGCCGTAACGACCCCACTGGACGTCGTCAAAACTCAGTTGCAATGCCAGGTAACAAAGAACATAACTTAGCTTATTTATCTTCGTTAATCCTATCCAATATAGTTTATTTTGCCGGAAACTTTGCTTCTTTATCTTCCTTCATCCTATCATATATATAGTTTAGTCCAGACCAAACATTCTCAGCATACCCCTCAAGTGCATTCCAAACTTTTACCAGCATCACCGATTTCTCACTTTTATTAATCTTGTCAGAGTTCAACATACCAAACAAGTGTGTCTTCATAGTACTAGCTCCACTAATAAGTTAAAGATTTTCCGTCTAATGCATGTTATATGCTCGACTACACATGGGATACGGATTAACCGATTTTCTACAGGGCGTTTGTGGTGTCGATCGATTTTCGAGTAGTTCAATTAGTGATGTTATTCAAACAATCTTGAAAAAAGATGGATATGGTGGGCTTACAAGGGGTTGGATTCCCAGAATGCTATTCCATGCCCCTGCTGCTGCAATCTGCTGGTCAACATATGAATCAGCCAAAAGCTTTTTCCAACAAATCAACGGCAGAAATAGTTCCACGAACTGATCAAGATATTGATCTTTTGGACAAAACTCATTCTGGTTGAGTAATTGGAAGAAAGTGCTTCTTCTATAACTGTAGTATTTGAATAATCTAAAGGCTTTTTCCACTATTCATATACTGTACATGTGCTGTTATACTGGGGGAAAGGCAAAATTAGTATGTATTAATAAATATGACACTATATAATTTATCGAAAAAGAGACGTTAATTTAATTATTTGAGCGATTTTACAGACGAGAAGATAAAACACAAATAAAAGATTATTAATTTCATTTTCTATGTTAATATTGGTTAAGGACTTTAGAGATATATTTAAACTTTGGAGCTACACATAAGATGCACCAGTGGTCTAGTGGTAGAATAGTACCCTGCCACGGTACAGACCCGGGTTCGATTCCCGGCTGGTGCATTTTCATTTTTTCAACCTGTTACTCTATATATTTAAGTTTTTCATATGTAATGTTGGCTCGCTAAGTCAATAATTTTGCAAGCTTTAAATTATTGCATTTTGCACTCGGCATTCACGAATCATTGTTAATCATGTATTTCGATTCCACGAGTCTGAATTGCAGCGAGCAAATGGGTTTGAAAGCCCCCAACGCCGCATATGAATGATTAAGGAAAAGAACAGCAATTCGACAATCTTAGAACTTAATCACGAATCACGACTACCCCATCTCTAAGAACTTCATAAGCATCTCTGCTTCTGGTTTTCTTCGTACCAGCAGAGAAATGGAGTTTTCATTCCCTTTATATCGACCAGCTTACCTTTCACGAGATATCTGGTAACGACACTTGCGAAACGCAAGACAGATGAATCCTTGTAACCAACTTCAAATACCTACTGCCATATCATAGTCCTTGAGCAATTCCTCCAATGGCTTTTGCATTTTTCCTCAAAAAGACTGTCCTTATTTATGATCAACACGATGAAGTATAACAAATCACGGCAAAACTTTCAAACAAGGCTACAAACTGGCATATGATACAACATATACATAGGCAAATCTATTGAGTTAGTTAAAGAAGAAAAAAAATTTAAATTATGTTTTGGAAAAACCGTACTTCAAGTGACACTAAACTTCTTCATTTTCTAAAACCAGAGACATGAACACACTTATCACGGCCGGTTTTTCTATTGTAAATAACAATTCAATTGTAGTGTAAAGGAGAACAGAAGCCACCCAAGTTGGTAGTTCCTTTCAAAAGCTTATAATCTCCGAAACTTGAATCACAGATGCCAATAAAAGTTTCTGCAAAGTTATAACAAAATTCCCAAAAATATTGAACTATGAAATTAAAACTTGTGACGGGAGAATTAATTGGAAGACGAAGAAATTGCTGGAGTTTTAAGCCCAAAACCAACTTGGCATAGGCTTCACATTCCTTCCTCAGATTCAAAACAAAATCTAATCTAACTCATCGGATTGATATTAGCAAGAATCAAATCAGTATACCCAAAGCCCAAGTTTTCGACAAAAATTGGAGCACATAGGCCTTCACAAATTGGTTTTTCATTGTAATTTTCCTCATCTAAGTTCCATTGTTACTTAACAATTCAAAACTTAAGTTCTTTAAATAAGGCGTTAAAAAAAATATCAAAAAGGGCAAATCTATTATAATGCAATCGTCTCAGTCACAATTGTGGCGAAATGAAACGACAGATGATTCGTTCGTATTACAGCTCCAGCTTAGCTTCCAGCTCCGAGCTCCGACTCACGCCAGCACCAACAGCTCCAGCTCGCTCCAGCTCATTCCAGCCTGCACAATAACAGAGTTATATGATTAACTGATTTTGGGGCCAATTGTATAGATTGTATAGATACAAGTTTGTTGGTTAGATAGTTAGTTAGAGTTTCTTTGTATTTATGAACGAATTGTATCATTTTATTCCTTGAATCAATTGGATACAAATTTCCCTCTTCATCTTCAATTCTTCCTTCATCTTCAATATGGTATCAGAGCAGGTTTTTTCATTTCCCTACAAATTCTGAATTACTTTTTGATTCAATAGTTTAATCAATATATGGCAGGAATTCCAACACAGTATATTCATGAATCATAATCAAACATCATCAATGAGCAATACCGCAATTGATGATGGATCAAATCCATATTTTCTACACCATTCAGTTAGTCCTGGTTTGGTGTTTGTTTCACAGCCATTGACAGGGGACAATTATGCATCAAGGAGTCGTGTCGTCGTTATATCCCAATCTGTGAAAAACAAGTTAGGTTTTGTTGATGGATCCATTGCAAGACCAGAAGTTTCTGAAGATATAATCAGTTCATGGATTCACAATAACATGGTGGTTTCTTGAATTCTCAACTCTGTATCAAAGGAGATATCAACAAGTGTGATGTATTAAGAGTCAGCTCATGACATCTGGATGGACCTTAAAGAAAGATATCAACGGAGGAATGGTCCACACATCTTTCAGTTAAGACGAGAACTCATGAACTTAACAGAGGGGCAATCATCAGTTAGCACCTATTTCACCATATTGAAAACCATTTGGGAGGAGATTAGTAACCACAGGCCTTCATGTTCATGTGGTAAATGCACTTGTGGAGGAAACAAGAAGATTGGTGAACACTCTCAAATGGAGTATGTGATGTCCTTCCTAATGGGATTACATGAGTCATTTGCTCAAATAAGAGGTCAATTGCTGTTGATGGACCCAATCCCTCCAATTAAAAACAAAGTCTCTGCACCAGGAAAATCAAAGGAAGGTTAATATGAATGTTGATCCTTCTGGTATCAATGAGTGGCATTTTATGCTAAGAATGAAACTAGGAAGCCAAACATAGGACAATCATTCAATAAAGTTCAGAAGAAGGAAATGCCAGTTTGTACATATTGTCGATATGCAGGTCATACTGTGGACAAATGCTACAAGTTGCATGGTTTTCCACCAAGATATAAACCAAGGCAGAAGGTTGTGGGAACTAGCAATCAAGCATGTCCAAGCAATCGGGTAAACTGTGCAGTCACATGATTGATATCTGAGCAAATACATAAACTAGATCAAACACAGAATCAGGTTGGAAATTTTGTATAGACATTCAGCTCAGTATCAACAATTGATGAGTATGCTGAATAACCATCTCACCATTGCAAAAACAGATACAGGGCATGAAAGCAGTTATGATCAAATGACAGGTACTTGCTTCTCCATTTTTGTCAACCCACAATTCAATTCACCTACAACTTGGGTAATTGATTTAGGTGCCACGAGTCACATTTGTTCAAACCAAAATGCTTTTAACAGATTAAGACATGTTCAGAATGCATATGTTACTTTGCCTAATCATGAACAAATCCCTGTGCAATACATTGGGAATGTGGAGCTATCTCCAGATTTGATTATTGAAGATGTTTTGCTTGTACCTCAATTCAAATTTAACCTTTTGTCAGTGAGTTCTTTAACCAAGAGGTCTTCATTAAGCATTAGATTTCTCACTGATACATGTGTCATTCAGGTGCGGCCAACATTGAAGATGATTGGCAAGAGTAAAAGGCTGAAGATCTTTATGTCATTGATGCCAACAGCCATAGTTCAGTTAAATGTAGTACTGGTGTATCTGAAAATTCTTGTAATCTGGTTCATTCATTGATAAATAATGTAACTGATCACACTTGGCAAAATAGGCTTGGACACTTATCATTTAAGAAGTTAGATTTATTGAAAGACTTGTTGAAGTTTAACACTAAAAGAAATGATATGTCTCTTCCTCGTTCTATTTGTCCTCTGGCCAAGCAAAGAAGGCTATCTTTTGTAGCAAATAATCACATGTCTCCTGCTGCATTTGATCTTATTCATTGTGACATTTGGGGACCCTACAATGCAGCTACACATGCTGGTCACAAATACTTTCTAACTTTGGTTGATGATTGCACAAGGTTTACATGAGTGTACTTGATGAGACAAAAATCTGATGTTAAATTCATCATTCCCAAATTTTTTACCCTCATAGAAACTCAGTTTCATAAAGTGATCAAGAGCTTTCAATCTGACAATGCTCAAGATCTTAAATTCAAAGATTACTTCACCAATTTTCTTGTGTGGAAAGACCAGAGCAAACTCTGGCTGAGAGGAAACATAAACATTTGCTTAATGTTGCTCGTTCTTTATACTTTCAATCTAGAGTTCCTATTCAATTCTGGGGAGAATGTGTCCTCACAGCCACCTACTTAATCAATAGAACTCCATCACCGGTGTTGCAAAACAAAACTCTGTTTTTTTGTCTTTACAACTCTCCAGTGAATTATGATAATCTTAGAACTCACCTCTCGATTCGTAAGAAACTCAAGTAATCATCAAATTATTGGACAGATAATTCAAAGCCATAAACTCATAACAAAATTAACACATAAAAGAATATGCTACAGAAATCTTTGAATAAAAGAATCAAGGATCACAAAAGACTACATTGTCTGTCCTAATTTAGAGTTTAGTTACACATAATGTAAAAGGAAAAACAAATAAATATCTTTGAGTACATCACCAGATTAATTAAATAAAGATATAGAAAAGAATCAACTCTTACACCAAGGTCTTCTTTCACTTTCAATCTTTGCTTTAAACTTGAATCCCGTGATAAATTTCTTCTCTTGATTTGACTTTTCGATCTCTTGTTGTATCTCTTTTTTGTTTCAATGTGTGGAACCCCTAATTCGTATCTTCTTTGGTCTATTTATAGTTCCCTACACGTCCTTGGCCAAATTGAAATCTTTTTCTGGGCTTCTCGTGGCTCATTCAATCAAAAACCTACTTGTGCGGCACGACGCCTATTTGTCCATGCAGCGCCTGGGCGCTATGATGGCTGCGCCTTGCTATTAAACACTCTGTTGTGGGTATAATGCAGCGCCTGGGCGCTATTTTTGTAGCGTTTGGGTGTCGAGGTGCTGTTCTACTTCAGTATTTTTATTTTAACTTTTTTTCTTGATATCCAATTAAGGCTATTCAAAATGCATTGAAAAGATAACTCAAAGGGTTACAACTTTACTAGAAATAGTTCTTTTTTCAATTCGAACGTTTACTAGCCAAAAATGGATCTCAATATTCAACTAAAAATTTGGACATCCTTATGCGGTTGAAAATTGATTTTTTTCACTCCTTTTGATCTTTAGTTGTATCCATTTGACCCATAACATTCTCAAATCTTCATCTTGAGCTTCAACATAACTTTTGTGTATTTGCACTTTAGCCCCCAAACTTTGGATCCTGCCATTTTTCGCTTCTTTCTTTCAATTTTACTTTAATTGAGTTTCACATAATAACACATTATATATAAATTAGGCTATAATTTCATTAAAAGAATTACGAAATATCAATATTTTAGAACCCGAATAAGTGTATAAAATACACTTATCCGTTTTCATAAATAACATACTAGTAATTTTCAGGGAGAGAAAATGGTATGCAAACTCCATAAGTCGATTTATGGTCTTAAACAAGCCTCTAAACAATATTTCTCCAAGTTTTCTCAAGTTCTTCTAAACCATGGCTTCTAGTAATCTAAGTCAGAATATTCATTGTTTACAATGGGAACCGATGATTCTTTCACTGCCTTGTTAGTTTACGTTGATGATATTATTATAGCAAGATCAGATGTGAAAGTTATTGATGCATTGAAAGCTTTCTTACACAAACCATTTAAATTGAAAGATCTTGGTACATTAAAATATTTTCTTGGTTTAGAGATAGCGTGTTCACAAAGAGGCATTTGTTTATCTCAGAGACATTACACTTTACAATTGTTTGAAGACACAGGATTCTTGGCTTGTAAGCCAGCCCAATTACTAATGGATCCTAATGCTCGTCTAAGCTCTTTTGAAGGAAAGCTTCTTGATGATCCTTCAGTATATCGAAGAGTGGTTGGTCGCTTGCGGTATCTAACAATCTCCCAGTCAGATATTACATTTGTTGTTCATAAACTAAGTCAATTTGTTTTTCAGCTACGCCAGCCTCATGTAGATGTTGTTCATCATCTTCTTAGATATCTCAAGGCAGCTCCAGTTCAAGGCCTATTATTTGATGAATCATCCTCTTTCTAGATTCGAGCTTTTTCTGATGCAGACTGGAGGTCCTACCTTGATTCAAGGAGGTCAATCACTGGCTTCTGTATTTTTCTTAGGAATTCTTTGATTTCTTGGAAGTCTAAGAAGCAAGCCACTGTCTCCAAATCCTCTTCGGAGGCTAAATATCGTGCCCTGCCTTCCTCTACTTGTGAAATTGTTTGGCTTCGCCAACTCTTTCTTGATTTTCAAGTCAGAATATGTATCCAACATTGATTTTTTTTGTGACAATCAGGCCGCCATCTACATTGCCACTAATCCAATCTTTCATGAGCGAATGAAGCACATCGAAATTGATGGCCATTTTGTTCAAGATAAAGTCAATGATGATTTTATCAAGCTTTTGCCGGTTCGCACTCAACACCAGTTAGCTGATGTTTTCACCAAACCTTTGCCATCCTCTCTTCTTTTTCCACTCATGACGAAGATGGTTGTTCTTGATTTGCATAGTCCATCTTGAGGGAGAGTATTACAGCTCCAGCCTAGCTCCCAGCTCCAGCTCACGCCAGCACCAGTAGCTCTAGCTCGCTCCAGCTCACTTCAGCCTATACAATAATGGAGTTACTTGATTAACTGATTTTGGCGCCAATTGTATAGATTGTATAGATACAAAGTTTGTTGGTTAGATAGATAGTTAGTTAGAGTTTTTTGTATTAATATGAACGAATTGTATCATTTCATTCCTTGAATCAATTGAATACAAATTTCTATCTTCATCTTCCATTCTTCCTTCATCTTCAATAGTTCATACAAGCTCTTATACAGATAGTACATTTGCTTCCAAAATTACATCAAAAAGTTTCTGATGATCAATGATCCTCATAATTTAATAGTTTATTCGTTCATAATTCATAGCTTGCGATGAAAACATAAAACAAAACCCTTTGTCATTATAATGATACTGTCGTTTCTTTTTATTCTACAATGGTGCTAATTATTACAAAAAAATGGTCAAATATCCAAAATTATTCATGAATAAATTCACCACAAACAGAATTCAGATAACCTTAATCGAGAAAATGCAATTTCAAAATCGTAAATTAAGATAAATTAAAGAAAAATACAGATTCTTACATTTATATCATTGCCGACGGAGTTCATTTCCTTGTTGGCCTTTTGGCCCAACCAGTACGAACCTACCTTGCTAAATACGTGATCCATATATATAAATTTGTATAATCTGATAAATGAGATAATTTTATTAAGATATGATGAAGATTGAAAATCTCTCTCCGCCCGAATTTTAGAGTGAGGGAGCCGCTTATGAATATAGTCTAATTTACAATACAGTTGATGGGATAAAATCCACGTCGAATATAAACGAAAACATAGATGAATTTATAAGTTTGAATTATTCCTCTTAATAAAGTTGGTGTTTTAAGATGGACCACAAATCTTAATATTGTATCAAAGTTCATTAAGCTCCAACGGGTAATTCGATCTGATTAAGACTCAAGAAAAAAAAATTGAGCACACTAATTTCAAGATTAGTCTGTTCAAACGAGCTATCATCTTGGATGGGCATGTTAAAAAATAAAATCTCACATCAAATAAAGATGAAAATATAGACCAATTTATAAGAGTCTGAACTACTCATTTTAATAAGACTAACTTTTTAAGATGAACCCAAATCTTAACA
>CAIGRS010108905.1:0-19198 GCA_903798395.1 Fraxinus floribunda | reverse complement strand
TATATATATGTATCGTTTCTCCAATTAATGATATGAGAAATACAGGGGCCAATAACAGTTATATTTATCATTCTCATTCTAGAATAAGATGGCTCAAACGGGGCCTAAATCATGAATTATAGGCACCTAGAAGGCTAGAACATGAATATTCTCATAATTGTGTGCTAAATCGTACTATCGAAAGTTGTAAATCACAAAAATGTGGAAATCATGACTGTTACAAGTCTAGTAATTGAATCATGCTTTTCTAATACTTTCGATTTGCTAATTTACCTTGAATTCCTTGTATAATGCTAATTGGGATCTAGCATTTCTATTAAAATACGCATACAATTTATAGACATCATTAAATACTTCCTTGTTAGCTAATGACTTTAAAGACATTAAATACTTCCTCGTCAACAGTAATTGAATCAAGCTTTTGTGATCCTTGAGATGTATTTGGCATCTAATGATTGAACATATCACGAAAATATATGAACTACCAATGGTAATTATTCATAATAGGTGGCACTAATTCCTTCGGAACTTCTTGCTTGCTAAGACATGTTGCAACTAATTGTGCTATTTTGACCTCATACTGTTTGGAAGGATACTGGAGCAATGTAGTTGACATTTTAACCTAGCAGGAAGTGTTGTGGCCTTTTTTCATTTAGTGGAAACTAAGGGTAGAAAATGCATTAGGGTAGACTTAAAGTGAGTTGAATTTGGTCTAGTAGAATAGGGTTGGGTTCACGTCCCAATATGGTCATACAAGTTCTAAAGTAGGAATCTACTTCTTATAAAGAATGGTGGCATATGCTTGTGTCATCGAGGCCTATCAATACCCTTGCAACAACTCAACTTGTCCTCGAGGTGAAATGTGTGAAGTGGAAAAGGGATTTCTAAAATACTGTACACCCAAATAATCTCCTTCACGAGGCCACAACCAAGGTCAAACTAGATAAAGGAGAATTCAGACCAAGAAAGTGGTTGTACTTAAATAGTCGACCGCTCGACGTACTATCACTAGTATATTATCCATGAACCGGTTGCGCCCACCTACGAATTCCCAAATTATGAATTAGGCCAATTGCAATAAAATTTTGGGTCGCTCCACAATCAAACAGGACAACTACCTCGGGTTGCGCTCTCCCCCCATAGCTTTCAGAGTATTGAGGTTCTGAGTAGGGTTATCTCTCCTCCATGGCCTCGGCCTCTTCTTCTGTCTCTTTGGTGCCAAATTCCTCCACATCACCGTTTACGACCAACATTTGTAGCTCTTTAATTTTGCAATGATGCCCCACTGATCTTTCACAGCAGAAACAAATTCTTTTTTCCAACTTTGAGTTCTGAATCCGTAATACGCTTATGAGTTATTATTATTATTATGGTCTACAAATTTGAGAATGTATTGATTTTGGAATTTTGGGGAGTGGGCTTGAGTTAGGTGTAGCAACAGATTGTTTCGATTGTAGTTCGGCCTCACTGAGGCATCGAAAGGTGCGTGGTGAATTGCAATTCAAAGATCTATTGGGATTCAATCTAGGGTTGAAGAGGGGTGGGTCACTACACTCAGGTTATTAGAAATTAAACATCCCTGATCGCCCTTGGGCTTGTTTTAGTAGTGAGTGGCCTTCTATCCGTTGGGCCATCTCCAAAACGCTATGCAAGATCACTGGTTTTAACATATGAATGTTGGCCCTATTTTCAGGATTTAGCCCGTTGATATAATTCTCTTCCTTTCTGTTTGCATATATCTTAATTTTCTCCGCCCTTTTTTGCAATAGCAATGCTGGTTCAGAAATCTTCAGCAAAGGAGAAGCTGGGATTTCAAACATCTTCCCATCCTCTTTGGCAGTGTCTTCTTGTTTAAGTGAGAGGAACTTCTTCCAATTCGTGCCCTCTTGAGAATAACTATCTTCAAGTCTTCTCAAGTTTGCACGGGTTGGCATCGATCTACCCCACTGAAGCAGTGTCAATGCTTCACCTGTGAAGCAGATTGGGGCAGCCTCCACTTTTTCCCATCCGAAAACTGATTCAAGGCAAAATAACTCTCCGGACTAAACAACCACCGATCTGAATCTTCACCATCAATCACAGGAATTTTGCGTCGGCGGCCTCGGGAATCCATTCGGAGATTTTTCTCTTGATCTATCCTTCCAATCATAGCAACATCTGTTCCCAACATTCAATAACGAGCCCCATCTGTCCTTCATTTCTGTTGTTTCCATTTACCCAGGTAAAAATGCTCTGTACCAATTTGATTGGAACCTAGATTCTGCAGATTGAATACATAAGCTATTAGGCTGTTGGATCAATTATAAAGAATTGATTGTAAAACTGAAGAATGGAACAAGAATATCTATATTTTTGTGTATTTCTGTAAACCAAATTAAAAGAACAAATAACAACTGAAAAGAAAACGAACTACAATTAAATGCTAAGCTTTTGAGAGGTTTAGTTTCTTTCCCAAACGCAGTACTAATTTTTCCATAATGAAATGAACGCGCTACCCCTATTTATTCACTCAAAATTTATTCTGTAGTTCTGATGATACCCCTAATCCCTTAGTAGAATACAACTGCACTACTGCTTTCTTTAATATACCGTTCCTCTGCTCTCTTCATTACCAGCCTTGCCTCCAAATTTCTTCTTTCATCCTCAAGATTCTGGAGAGACAACTATAGCACTAGTGCATGTATAAATTTTGTAGGCAGACTATCCTTCCCTCTTGATTAGAAAAATCTACGACTGCCTAGATCTGGGAAATATTCTGCATATAGAAGCTGTTATTCAAACAGCTACTATCATCTCCTGTAATAATTCTAAAACTAGATTACTGTGGTCATTAAATTCATATTATTTCTTTTTTCTTCTGATTCCATAAATAGCAGATAAACTAAGTTCCTGGAGTCAAGTAGTCAAGCATCCCCCCTTTAACATATTTTTATCATGAAATAGATCGAGTTAGCACTGATGTCTGTCATTCAGCTTAATGATGAAAAGTTGGGTAACGGCTCCGATTGGTCACTGGACTCATAGGCGGGTTTCAGTTTGGGTCATTAAACTTTCCGAATTAGTTTGTCCAACTTTAAGATCTGTTTCACGTTAGATTGAATTTCAAATTTTTACAAATTAGTTACCTAACTAAAATTTTTGTTTTGTATTGGCTACTATGTTGGTCTTCTTGCAACTCAAAAATTGTCTGCTTTAGTAAGTATCAATCCGAGAATTTTGTAAGGTGTCCTCTCTCCAATATGAAAAAAAGTATGGTTGTTTGACACATCAAATTTATCAGTAATATTAATTTCTAAAATGGAGACTAGTTTATTGACTAATGTTAAACAAAACTTCTAGTCCAGTGACTAATTTGGAAGAAAATATAGTTTAATGGTCAATATGAAACAAAAATTAAAGTTGGATGACTGTTTTGGAACAAATTAAAGTTGAATGACAAAATTGAAACCTGCCTTGATTGAAGGATGTAATTATGCTTGCTCGTTGGAAATAGCTAGGGTCTTTGTTTATCTTCTTTTGCTTATATCTTGGCTTTGGTAGGTGGATACTATATGTTTTAAATGTTTGACATCAGAAATCCAGGGTTCCAAATTGTTTAGTGTGAAGATGTGACGTATATTTAGTTTTCATGCTTAGTTTTAGTTTTCATGTTTTCAAATAAGTTCCTGGGAAACTTGTCTGGTGATGAGATTATACATTTTGATGAAATATGTACCTTCAAGAGTGATAAAAATTGAAATAACCATAAGCGTGAACTTGGGGCTGGTTTGGGAAACCATTCTCAAGTTTGTAAACATGAATATCTAAGTTCACTGCTAATAATTTTCTGTTTTGGTAGGAACTTTAGTCTACAATGCAATGCCCCAACAACTTTTGTAGCTTTGCCAGCACGTATTATCTATGGAGATTCTCTGTAACCTAAAAAGTTAAATTCACCAGACCATTTTTCATGGGTACTTCATATTTAATTTCAAGTTTTGCATCCATGTATCGTAAGTTTCCACTATCAACTCGTTCAATATAGCATAATGTTGGAAATAGTATTACAAATGAGTTTCCCTTTGATGAGTTATTACTGATGGCCAAAAATGCGTGACTCATCTCAAAAGAAATTTGAAGCATAATATGTCTAGTGACAATATTTGATATCATCAATAAGAAGACCTTTAAGCTTGTTATTCATGGACTTGTTTAGAAATACAGTAATGAAAGGAACANCCCCCCCCCCCCCCCCCCCAAGAGGGTGATAAGGCTAAGTGGAGCAAAAAAGGGTTTCCCATATTTAATTTTACATTTTAAATTGTCCTTTGAACATTCGTCAAATTCTCATTTTTACTGTATCCAATGAGTTGCTGGTTTATGTATTCGTTTGAATTAGTTCTTTGTTCCAATTTATGGATTGAGGATATTTCTTTCCAGGATATTAGTAAAGCTTCAATGGACAATGACTTGGACGTGGATCAGCAGGTTACATCAGGTCGTCTGAAGGGAATAATTTTCAATATTTTATCTGAGGAAGATGCAGTAAGTATTAATTGTCTTTGTTGACACATTTGCACGCTGTTCACTCATTCTGCCTTTTTGTGATATCATTCAACAAGTGCGTAGATATTTCTAAAATTGGTTGGGAATGGGGTGCACTCCAGTGTCTTTATTTGTGTTTATTTTTTAGGCCTTTTTATAATTAATACCCTACAAAACAGGATTTTATCTTATGAACAGAACATTTCCTTGTGCTCATGAAAGAAATTGCCCAGGCTGGTTGTGTACATTGAAATACTTCTTGAGCAAATGTAATTTGTCTAATGGAAAAATGTAGTTAAATAGTCAACTAGGTAAAAGTAATTTACTTCCTCCAATCTTGAGATCCTAGAAATCTAGGCTACATGAGAAACCTGTAACTATTCTAGTGGGTCTGTTCTTATCAGAATCCTTTTCAAGCGTGTACGTACTCAGTAATTTTATCTCTTCGCTGTATATTCTGCTACTTGCTTTTCTAAAATCCTGCACTACTTTTATGCGCATGTGATATTTATATTATCAGTGAGAATCAAGTGTATTATTATTATTATTGTGAGATGGAGCTTGCCACATTAATGAACTCAATGTTAATTTATGTCATTTCTAGAGCAAGATATCAGCCACTGTCGTTGGAGCTGTCAATGAAGTCTCAGATCCTTCATTGGGATTGCCCAATCCGAATTCTAATGAATGTCTTACATGTGGTGCTAAACGTAATAGAGAGTGTGAAGGTACAGTCTGAGCGTAAGGATTGACGTGCCACTTTGTGATCTCTCTCTTTCCTCCTTTCCCAAATGCTTTGCTTTGAAGTTTGCCTCATTTTATTTCTTTATTTTTTCAGGTCATTTTGGGTTGATCAACTTGCCATATACAATTCTCAATCCATATTTCATGTCTGAAGTTGCACAGATTCTTAATAAAATCTGTCCGAGCTGTAAATTTCTTAGGCGCTATAAGGTCAAGGTCAGGTACCATGCTCTCATGTACTGAAATAAAGGTTGCTGAAGTGAGAAGAAAAAATTCATTTCTTTATCTCTTATTGTGTGATAATATACATAATGATGCAGTAAAAAGCGAGAAATAGGAGAAGAACACGGATTGAAGCTCGTTGATTCCAATGGAATACTGAGAATCAACCAATTAACACTCCTCCGATTCAACTGTGTACTGCGATCTGATTGAAATTAAGATCTCGCTGATTCTAAGCGAATATCAAGGATTGATTTTGATCAACAAATATGTTGATTCAAACTTGATGCTGACATTGAGTTGAAGTGATTTGGAAGAAACTCCAGAGTCTTCAATTTTTATTCAACAAACAACCAAATTTCAATGAAATCTTGATTCCCTATTTAAACCAGAAAAACCGTGACTAATTTTCTAGACCGAGGGAAACTCTAGGAACTTAATCTTATTAAATAGAACTCCTTTAAATTAAACATTGAACTTAAAATATCTTTCAATAAATGAATAAGTTAAGTAAATTAAATAAATGAGGACATAATTTCTACCAGAATGAAAAAAAATTCCTTTTTACTGACTAAATGTTGAAGTGTGGCTCAAATCCATTGGACTTAAGTGCTTTACCCAGTGAGTTCTGTTTTTAGAGGCCCTGTTTCTGCTTGGAATACTGGAATTTTTCATTTAATTCCGACACTTTTGACCGAAACTGGGTCAAATTATCTGATTGTATCACATAATGTATGCATTTCGCATTTGATTTATTCCAACCTTTGATATTCCTCAACTGTGAACCTCTTGCATGATAGTCTGCATAAGCTGTCTCATGTTTAAGTGATCAAGTCGGGTTAATGGCGCTAGTTCTTCATTGTCAAGGGCGCATCTGCTCATGGTTACTTTGGCCCATTTAGTGTTTTAATAGATGGGTGATGTCAAGACTTTGTGGTAAAGCATTTCTACCAATTAACTGTTATTATCCATTTGGGAGAATCAGGCTGGCTCGGTTTCATAGTGGACAATAACACGATTCACATATTAACAAAATTTGGAATGTTTGATGGGGGGTTCTGTAAATTTATTATTTAGTTTGGGGCAATCTGATTAGTTAATAAGAATAAGAATATCAAATATGTTCAAGGGAAGGTGGTTCCTAAATATTGTTGTTTCACACAATAGTCTGAATTGGATAGTGTCGTGTGTTGAGAACTTTCTCTTCAGGTATTGTTCATGCACAGAAGTGGAGATTCATTCTCTGTGAATTTTCAGTTCTGCCAATCACAATCAACTTGGGGGGCTGTCAATTATGTGGTCTAAGATAATATGTTCTTACTGTTTTTCATTAGAATAAAGAGAACAAGATGGATAGTAACGAATTCTCACTTGATATGGTGGTAATATTGGACAGTGTATGAAATCTACCATTATGTTGAAGGTAATTCATTTAGAAACATCATATATTTGACTGTATATTTGTTGAATTGTACTTCTGGCCACTGTTTCTTCATCAATGTTTTAAACTATTTTCATATTATTTTATGTCGCTAAATGATGCACTACACGACATTTTTTTATTGAACTACAACTCTTTATTCCTTTATTTTATTTCAATTCTTTGCAGAATGATTATACTTTTCTTATGTTTATGCATGCAACAGAAAGCTGATTCTGCATCAATTTATCATCAGCCTAGGAATTGCAAGTACTGTACTGTAAGTTCCTTTGGCAGTTAGTATGTGCTTTTACCACGTGTTACCAAACTTATATTCCATCCGGAAAACAGGGAAGACTGAGAGACCGTTACCCACCAATGAAATTTAGAGTATCTTCCAAAGACATGTTTGCAAAGACGGCAATTGTTGCAGAGGTCAATGAAAAGTTCATCAATAACAGCTCTGGAAAAGTTTTGGCTTCTGACTATTGGGATGTCATCCCTCAAGAGTCAAGCCCAGAAGAGAGTTCCTTGCAATCAAACACAAGAGTTCTATCACATGCCCAGGTATCATTCCCCATTCCCATTTCTAGTTGAGTGGATGTATCGATCTCTCTTACCTCTTCTTTTGTTTATAATTCTATTAATCAAAAGAGAATACATAGGAAGTGCATTATCAATTTAAGCAAGCAAGAAACAACATGAAATTAGGCAGCCCTTCTATAGGATTAGTATTCGCGGCATCAAATCAAGTATACAAAGTCAGATAAAACAGTTCTCTAATCTGTTTTGGCGTCCGTGTTTGGTCTTCAAAACAGCGGATGTTCCTCTCTCCACCCACACCATACAATGCATCCCGAGATAAGATTTCATACAAATTTGCTATTCTTGTCACGAAGTTTTTTCCTTCATGCCCACAACACGTTCTTTATACGCCTTGGTAACACCCAATCCATATGTTGAGAAGCCAAAATACTGTTCTATAGCCAACAAACATCATCACAATGAATGAACAAGTGGTCATTCGTCTCTCCATCCCTCTTACACATATAACACCACTCGGTTACATAAAAACCTTTTCTTCGAAGATTATCCACCGTTAATGCTTGTTACTCACAACTGTCCACATTAAAAATGCCACATGTGGAGGCAATTTACGTTGCCACACCATCTAACAGGGGAATGAATTCTCCACAGATTGCAAAAGGGATTTAAAATAAGTGCGAATTGAAAAAATATCATCATGTGCGAACCTCCACCTGCTACGATCACCATCTCCTACCTGGATTTGCACCTCTTCTTTTTGTTTAGTTGCTTTATGATCTATACATTTCAATAGGAGCACTTGTTGGTTTTTTGTTCTTTCAATTATTTCTCATTGCTGTCACACTTGTAATATAGTTTTTCTGTTTTGTATTGCTCTGAAACTGCCACAATGAATTCCTTTACCCTAGGTATGCCTTCTCTTTAGCTATGATGTCCATTCTTCTAAAAGCACCTGCTACAATGATATGATCAACTGAAAGTCATGTATGTGAACACAGCCATTACATAATTTTTACTGACAACATGAATTTGAAATTTCATTTTTTTATATGGTGGATGCTGAATTTTTTTGAGGATGAAGTCTATAGATAGAATGTTATTTTTTCTGTTGATTTATACGGAAACAAGGTTTCTTAAAATGGTGGATCCTGATTAGTTCTAATTAGTTAGGTCTTCTGATATTATGTTTCCATCCAATAGGCAGCTTAAACCAATCCTGTCCTGGTCTCTGTGCTGTCGGTCATATGCTTTAGCTTAGAAGTGTTCATATCTATTCTTAACTTGTTTTAAACTAAACTATATCCTTTTTTATTGTTGTATTTATGTGACATTTTCTTGTCCAGACACTTCCTATATTTTCAACAATAAGATATTTCCAGAATGTTATTCTTTTTAGATTGCATGGTTTTAATTTTTTTAGCCATTTTTCCTTTTATGGCAAAATCTGTCAGCATCAAAAGTAAGGAATGTGAATGGAACTAAAATGGGAGCACAACTGATAAATATTGCTATTAGGGTTAGTTATAATTGTATTTCTATGATAATTAATTACAAACAAGCAAAATGTGCGCTACCCTTGTGGAACGTATCTATACAAGAATGCAAAATTGATGTTTTGTCTTCAATTTAGTCAAGTAAATTATTAGAATAAAGTTAAATAGAAGTTAAATTTCTTCATTGAACTTATTTTTGTTATACTTAAATTTAATCAATACGGCCTTGTGTCATCAACATGTGTGAGAATTGTGTGGCAAAGAATGGTCGGAGTATGATAATTTATACAAGTCAAATAGTTAGGGCTTCTGGAGTATTCTTTCTGTGTAGTTTTTTGGTAAGGTGTAGGAGATGAAGGAAGTATTAATCACATGCCTGTAAGTAGGAGATGAAGGAATATGTTAAATCTCATTTAAAATTACAGAAAAATTGTACATTAAATTGTCTGTGCAGAGAACATCAGTAGGTAATTTAACAATAATATTTTCTTGTAGTCATAATTTTTAGTTACTAGTAACAGGTAGAAGTAACTGCTTAAAAGAATAAGCTCCTTGTAAGTTGACAATGCCCTTGAAATATGTAGTGAAGACATATCAATCTTCACTAATAGAAAAAAAATAAAAATACTGTCTTCAGCTGCTAGAGTTGAATTACTCGTTTAGGGCTGGTGTTTTGCTGAGCGCAATAATTATTTTTTGTACTGCATCCCAATGAACACTTTCTTGTTGAAATTATGTGATTTCTGCAGTAGCATTATTCCTTTTAGGTATGCTATGTGGCTGCCACATGTTTTATTTGGATTGGGAGGAATAACAGAATTTTGTATGATAGCTATCTTTCTATCTCATTTGCTGTGGATGGTTTGATTTCGTGTTCTCTAGATGCATGGGTATGAGAGCTTAGGAATCAGAGGAACTTTTTGATTGATTAGTTTCTATTTCTTACTACTGTAGTTGAAGAATCCTTGTCCTCTAACTTGGGCTTTTAATTCCTAATTTTATAATTTTCCAATAAATACTTCAATTTCTTTCCGGATCAGATTCTCTTAATAATCAGAACATTCTGTCTAGAAAGGCATTAGAGGAATCAGTGGATTCTATCTGTTCCTGGTTGAACAAAGTAAGGATCCAAAAGAACCGATCTTTCTTGTTGTTTTTAATCTTGCTTTATTCTTTCTTCCAATTAATAAAATTCAAAAAGAGAAGGAAATTACCCCTCCTTGACTTTCTGTCCGTTTCTCCAATAATGATTTTGGCCATGTTTTCGAACACATGGATCTTTTCTATATCTTTCTTATATGGTGGCCTTCTTGGCCACTTCAGCATCATCCTGTATATGGTCAAATCATGGTTATATTAATTTTTTCCAAAAGGTGGACATCTCAATTCTGTGATCGCTAGGACCATTCAATAAATGTCATGTCTGGAATTTTTTGTAATGTGGTGATGTTTGTGATGAAACAGGGAATCCTATCTAATGTTTGCTGGCTCCACATTTGCATAAATATCAACACTAGATGCATCTTACTTACACTTGGTGTTTTTGTACTGTGAGAACTGAGTGGACTGGACCTCAAATTAGGCATATTTGAAGAAACCAATTAAGCATTGTCCTACATGAAATTTGACCTGACAGCCACTTCCCTGCTGATGAATTAGCCAATTAAATATTTAGCATAATTTTTCCACATAATTTGCAAGATGTTTCTACTTTTTATATGACGGAGTATTTCTTTCCATCTTAGTAATTTATATTCATGTTTTAATTTTGATTTTTAAGGTTTATAGCATCTTGAAAGATGTTAGCCCAACGATTCTTCAAGCAGTTCTCAGAAGGAAAAATTCAATCTTTCTCAGCTCTATTCTTGTGACTCCAAATAGTCATCGAGTGAGAGAATTTGGGCATCGTATAACTTTGGTAAGTGAATTATAACTCTCCACCTGCTCTTGTACAATTGGCAAACTCCATTGTTTTGTTCCACTCTTTTATATTTCTTGGGCTAACCTCTTAGGATGAAAGTACAAGGATGTATAGAAAGCTGCTTGATTTCAGAGGTACACCAAATGAATTGGGTGCTCGTGTTCTTGACCGTTATAAAATTTCAAAGGCAAGAATATTGATCTTCTTCTTTGTCTTCTCTCAGCACACTCCCATTCCTTTTCAAAGAAATTATTTACGTTTTTGAACTTCTTTTGCTGCAGATAAGAGCTGAAAAATTGTCACCCATGCATCGGATATATTC
This sequence comes from Fraxinus floribunda, assembly GCA_903798395.1. Lineage (NCBI taxonomy): Eukaryota > Viridiplantae > Streptophyta > Magnoliopsida > Lamiales > Oleaceae > Fraxinus > Fraxinus floribunda. Next base: position 8,006 of record CAIGRS010108905.1, on the reverse strand, counting down.
TGAAAATAAATCAACAAGTGATGCTTCCAATACATCTGGTCTGAAACACATAAAAGAACTTCTACTTGGAAAACGGACAAATCATGCTTTCCGCATGGTGGTCGTTGGGGATTCCCATATAAAAGTGGATGAAATTGGTGTGCCAGTTCAACTTGCAGGGAACCTGTTGGTACAAGACCATTTAAATGTGTGGAATTGGGATAGACTAGAACCTTGCTGCGATTTTCTGCTTTATCAAAAGGGTGAAATTTCTGTTCTTAGAAATGGTAAGAAACTTTGTATTAGGTCCAAGTACTCACTGGAGGGAGGAGATATTATATACCGGCCTCTAATTGATGGAGATATTTTGTTAATTAATAGGCCTCCGTCTATTCACCAGCATTCCCTTATAGCTGTATATGTCAAAATTCTTCCGACAAATTCGGTCTTCTCTGTCAATCCTATTATTTGTTCCCCACTTCGAGGAGACTTTGATGGAGATTGTCTTCATGGTTATGTTCCTCAATCAGTAGATTCTAGAGTAGAGTTAAATGAACTTGTTGGTCTGGATAAACAACTGATCAATGGACAGAGTGGTCATAACCTCTTGTCGCTTAGTCATGATAGTTTAACTGCAGCACATTTAATTCTCGAGGATGGGGTTTTTCTGAATAAATCTGAAATGCAGCAGTTGCAAATGTTTTGTTGTCATCAGTTGCAATTGCCAGAATCAGCTTCATCAGAGACTTCTTTGTGGACAGGAAAACAGTTATTTAGCTCGCTTTTACCTTCAGATTTTGAATTTGTTTATCCGTCTAACAATGTCCATATCAGTAGAGGGGAGCTTATAACATCTCCTAACGGTTCTTCATGGCTACGTGACAGTAAAGACAACCTGTTCGACTGTCTTATCAGATATCGCCGATATGAAACTCTTGACTTCCTGTTTGCTGCGCAGGAAGTTCTTTGTGAGTGGTTGTCAAAGAGGGGATTGAGTGTTTCATTGGCAGACCTCTGCCTTTCTTCTGATCCATACTCTCAGAAGAATCTTATTGACGAAGTGTCGTGTGGTTTGCAAGAAGCAGAGAGGCTATCATATATAAGGTTGCTTATGGTGAGTTATAACAAAGATTTCCTTGTTGAAAGCTCCGAAGAGAATGAAAATGCTGTGAGTTTTGGAAAGAAATACTTGTCTATTGCACAGCAGAAGTCAGCAGCACTTAGTCAAACTTCCATTTCTGCTTTCAAGCAAGTCTTTCGGGATATTCAGAACTTGGTTTATCAATATGGAAGCAGTGATAATTCATTTCTGGCAATGTTGAATGCTGGTAGCAAAGGGAACGTGCAAAAGTTAGTCCAACATAGCATGTGCCTAGGATTGCAACATTCTTTGGTTTCATTATCGTTTCGAATACCTGATCAGCTCTCTTGTGCTTCATGGAACAACCAAAAGAACCATTGTGCTGTTCAGAAATCCCATGGAATCCAAGAATGTTCTGAGTTGTATATCCCATGTACTGTAGTTGCAAATTCTTTCCGAATGGGCTTAAATCCTTTGGAGTGCTTTGCACATTCATTGACAACACGTGACAGTTCTTTTAGTGGGCATGCTGATGTTTCTGGGACTATAACTCGTAGGCTTATGTTTTTCATGCGTGATTTAGTCACTGGATATGATGGAACTGTTAGAAATTCTTATGGGAATCAAATTGTTCAGTTCTCCTATGGTTCTGATGCCGTTTCTACTACCCATAGTGATGCTCTTGATGCGTCGAATGAGAGGCTGTATGCTTGTAATTCGCCGGGTGGTCATCCTGTTGGTTCATTGGCAGCTTGTGCCATTTCAGAGGCTTCATACAGTGCTTTGGATCAACCAGTTAGTGCATTTGAACCATCACCTCTGTTAGCTCTAAAGGTTCTCTCTCCAGCACAACTCTGGCTATACTTCTGTTTTTTGCATTGTGCAAGTATGCTGTGTAGACCAAATGCACTATTTATCACTTAATGTAATCTCATGAGCTTCTTTATGCATATATGTTTGCTGAAACTTCATGAAGTGCTTGGAGAATTTAGAGTTGACTAACTATGTTTCTATTTAGTTTTCTGTTGAGAATGTCTGACAAAATCTTGCCTATTCCAATTTAACCATGCAGAAAGTCTTGGAATGCGGAGTAAAGAAGAGCACTGGTGATAAAAGTTCATCACTTTTTTTGTCCAGAAGACTTGGAAGATGGGCAAATGGTTTTGAATATGGAGCTTTAGAAGTCAAGGATCATTTGGAGAGAGTGCTATTCTCTGATGTAGTCTCAGAAGTAGCAATATTGTAAGTTTTGCCTATCTACTTTTTGAGCCTTCTATTTTAATATTTATGGTATTCATATTTATCAAGTATTATTTGAACATTTGAAATGATCTCTTATTTATTTCTTCTGTCTACACTAAGCTTCTCCTCCCAGACCTACCTTAGTACGCGGGTTTGTCATTTTCACATAGACAAGGTAATACATTTAAAGTAAATACATTCTATTTTTGGTGTCCATGAATTGCTCTCAAGTATTTGTGTTCTTTCAGGAAGTTGCAAAGAAGAAACGGCTGAAGTTGCGTAATGCTATTGATGCTCTTTATATGAAGTATGATGCTGCTAGAGTGAAAGCAAAAATGCCAAACTTGAAGATAATATGCAAGTAAGATGCTTCTGGAAAAAAGGCCCATCTGTATTAGTTGCAACATGTCTTCCATATGCTGAGGAAATTTTCTGTATATAAAGAAAAAAGAGAGAATAAGTCTTAAGAGTTGCTTGACAGTAGTCCTTTATTTATCCGGTAATTTTCTTTATTATATCCTATGACATCTGATCTTGGCGCTCAATTGGCAGGGGCTGTTCCGAAGCTGACCTGAAATATGGAACTGGCACAAAAATTTGCATCACAGTTGCATTATCTGAAAGCGCCAGTAATTTGGAAGTAGAACTGGGTACTCTTCGTGAAATGGTTATACCGGTCCTTCTTCAAACTGTTATAAAAGGTTTGTATCCGATTGCTAAAATCCGCAAGTTCTTGGTATCATAGCCAACTAATAAAATATGAATAAGATATCGTTCCCTCGAAGACCAAGTACTTAATCTAGTTTTAATTAATACTGACTCTAATCGAATAAACAAATTGTGATTGATTGATTTTTATAACAAGCTATCTAAACTAATCTAATGAGCAACTTAGAAGCGTTTGAAAATCAATTAAAAGCAAGCACTAAGACACTGAACCCCTCTTTTTTAATTTGTTTTAACACAACTCAAGACAATGACATTTATTTAACCTTGAAGTCAATTGTTCCTATTTTGTTCAATAATTTCTTTTGAGTAGAATTCCTCACACGTGACTCCAATATTTTTATAAAAGATGCGAACATGCAACGATGCATTAGAACATAAGAACATCAATTCAATCATGCAAGGCATAGCGATATATCTCTATTTGATATGGGCCTTACAATGATTGTTATCACATGCTATATTTCTTATTCTTTCTCTCGAATAAAATAAAGATTATACATCAATTCAATTATTAGTTAGTTAATTGAAAGCGTTAAACATTATAATAACATTTAAGATAAACAATATTTAATGTTGAAGTTTTGAAATTATTATTAGAACTTAATAACAATGGGTTCATATAAGTCCTTATGACTAAAAGTTTAGTTGAGCATTACAAAATTATAAGAATTCATACTTGAATTAGGATACATCACCCAAATTTTAGATGTATGAAGAAAAAGAGGAAAAGCCACAAGTTCTTGAATCTCTTTAATCTTTTTTGAACAAACTCATGTTACACTCTCTTCTTCTTTGCTCAAAACCCAAGAAATAATCTTCAATTTGTATATTACAATGAAGAATTCTTGTTTCTTGCCTCTTGTTCTCTCTAATGCTTCGTCTCCCGAAATTGTACCTCTAAGTAGTTAAAAATGTGGTATAATTGCGTTTCATAAAGAGTTGGAGTTAAAGAAGGAAACAAAATTTTTTCTGACAATTTGAACCATGCGATTACACAGTTGTTCCGTTTTGCTAACTTGAATTATTTGGACTGACCTTGCTATCAAAAGGTAGTACTTTTGTTCTATGATTTCTTCATCTTGGATCCTCTTTTGTGTTCTCCACGAGTAATTTAACTCCCAATTTGATCCATGTAATCTTCAATTGTCCATTCGTAATCTGAATCAACTTTTGAAAATTTACACCCTGGACCTTACAATTCTTCCTTTTTCGCCCTCTTTGGATTATTTTTACTTCTTTTCATCAATAGCCATCCACACTCGAGTTTATCCTACAACAATCGTTATTTAACCAAATAAAGTAGTAATTCCATCAAATTGACTCCCAAATATCTATTTTTGATTGTCCTGATATATATCAACATGATAATTTCTTGTTGCTTCTGATGTTATCTGTTACATCTATTGATTTGTATAGTTTTCATTCTGAAAGACTTCCTTTATTAGAATTGGGTTGTTTTTTACTATCTTAAAGGTTGCTTGTTAAGTGGAAATTTTCTTTTAGTTTGGCAAGAAAAGGTGCACCTGCAATGTCCTTAATCGCAACCTATGAACAGGAAGGGTGGGAAACTTTGAAAGACACATACCATATCCACCTGATTTATCTGTACGACTATTGCCGACTATATTTTAAAGTTCATTACAAATTAGAAGGAAATTGGAAGTGGTTTCTGAAAGTAATAGACAAATTAAGAGACAGCTTATATATATCTATTTATGCCTTTTGAAATAATTTGCCAGGATACATTTAGGACTCAGACCAATAAACGGTTGATAATCATATTCCAGATTTCTAATTTATGAAGATACTTTCTAGGCCAGGTAGCTTTCTGTTCGTCCTGCTTGGGACATATCTTGGAGGTTGGAGTAACGTGTAAAAAGATAAATATATTTGATTGACTTGAAATTTATTAAGTTTTTTTTATTGTGGAAAATCTTGAACATGGAGGAATTTAGAAGTTAGGAAGAGAAGTTCAAGGTATCATATGAAGGGACTTGAGTTTTCTTCTTAATTTTTGTATATACTTTTATAGAAAATATTTAAGTTCTACAAACACATGGTGCCATGTAAGAGGAACCCTCACAGGTATTTCAATCTTTCCAACTTGTTATTTAGGATTCCCCGAATTCAAGAAGGTTGATATCCTATGGAGAGAGAGACCAAATCGTTCAAAATTTCTGAAGGGCTCTTCAGGTGAAGTTTATTTGCGTATTTTCATGTCAGAATACTGTGATAGGACTAAATTCTGGAGCATCCTCAATGATAAGTGCTACCGAATAAGAAATATAATTGATTGGGAGCGCAGTCATCCAGATGATATTCATGACATCAGTCAGTTCTATGGGATAGATGTAGCATGGAAGTACTTTGTCGATGTGAGTTTTCTTTCTTACCCACATTCCTTTTAATTGCAGATAGGCATTCCATTGATTGCATGTTTGGCAAAGCTTAAATTATAATTTAGGCTGGTCAAACGCGCTTTTTATCCACACATTCCATGGCCTTGCAACTTAACTCACTTTTTATCCACACTATGTGTGACCTGCTGCTTACATTTTAATTTAAGAACTCCCAAACAAGCAATGAATCTGATAATGCATCTTCAAATGCAGAGTTTGAATTCTGCAATCTGTGACACTGGCAAGACCATCCTTCCGGATCATTTAGTTGTCACCGCTAATTGTCTCTCGGCTACAGGGGAATTTGTGGCCTTAAATGCCAAAGGACTTGCACAGCAAAGGAAGGAAACTTCCATTTCTTCGCCCTTTTCACAAGCATGCTTTCTGGTTTGTAGTCATATAAAGCTATAGCCCTCTATTTGTTCTCCATTATTGTTTATCGCATTGGACGAAATTATGTTGCTCATGTTCTTTGCACTTCTGATTTTGTCACAGAATCCTAGTGATTGCTTCGTTAAAGCTGCTAAGACTGGACAAACAGATGGTCTTCAAGGGAGTCTTGAGGCATTGGCATGGGGACAAACTCCCTCGATTGGAACTGGTTGTCATTTTGATGTTATATATAATGGGAAGGTAAACAAAATGTACTCAATACTGTGTCAATGTTGATTCGTTACAGATAATTTTTTGGATTGAATTTATGATAAGCATATCATTTCACTAAGTTATAAAGATTTCTTTATCATACGCATCTATACATAGATCAGACTGTTGCATTGTTGAAGGTGATTACTCCTTTGGTTTAATGGTTTCTACTTCATCGTGCATCAGGGACATGAACTTGCTGAGCCTGTAGATGTATATAGTCTGCTGAGTACCCATGTTGGTTCTACTAAACAGAAAGAGAAAATTAAGTTACCAGTGAAGCAAAAAGAAACACCAGGCAAATGTGTCACCGACTGTCTATTGAAAGGAAAGGGCCTTAAAAATTTGACAAAAGATACATACTCACAATATATCTTACTGGACGACATACACAGGATTTCACGGGCATTGCAGCATATACTACATGAGTACGTAAATCCATTTATTTATTTTTCCATTATTATGCACTTAATTTTTTAAATTGGTGAATCACATGGTTAACGGTTGCAAGTCCAACATTTGCGTAACCTGTTGATATGCATTCTTGTTAAACCTAACGGTCCTTGTTAATTACATCTCAGCTCACAACACTATGCACGAACATAGATGAACCCAAAATATACAACTGCTATAGCCTTTGTTATGTCTGTATCATGAAGTATATTAATTGGATTTTTATTGAGTTTGCTTTGAGTTCTAATTATCGTGAGAGTTGAGACCCTATAATCTGCTATTCCTTCTAGTTGCGAGTGTATTTATTTTCCATTGGTGGTGTAGGTACCCTATTGATCACCTGTTAACTGGAGAAGATAAGTCTGCTGCAATGAGGGCTCTACAGTTTCATCCTCGATTCAAAGAGAAGATTGGAACTGGTGCTATGGATATAAAGGTACATTCCACACATTAATATTATATAAAGAAGCTCTGGATTGAAAGGGAAGGTCGAAAATTTTGTCTCATCTTTTCCTTGTGTTTCAGATTGGCCGTCATCCAAAACATGTGGGATCGCGCTGCTTTGTACTGACAAGGACGGATGGAACAGTGGAAGACTTCTCATATCACAAATGCATTCATCACGCTCTTGAGATGATCACTCCTCAGAAGGCAAAAGCTTATCATTCAAGATGGCTCAATGGAGCAATACGCTCTGAAAACCACAAGGACGAACCCTGTTAAATTTCATGGCTCAGCTAGAAAAGAAAGGGGGAAAAAAGAAGGTAGTTTTAAGTTTTAATTAAGAGGAGCAGATGACATTTTATTTTTCTAATATTAACTTTTGATCATAATGTAAGTTGGATAACCCAAGCTTCTTTTTGCTGCTTCCGCTAAAGTTTCTTTGCCTGAGAGAAAGGTGAAGGAGATTTAGCGGAAGTAGCAACGAGAAAGCTTTCACGGGTTATCCCTTTTCATGTTGTATCATCGTTCTATACTATTAATCACTCCTCGTCTTTGTATCGCATGCTATTGTTTACTTGGTAAAGGCAGTACTCTCTTGATCTAAGTTAGTTAATTTCGTTGATCATTCAATGGAATCTCTTATAATCGTTCTGATGCCATTTTTTTACCTATGTATTGATCTTCCAATGTGCTAGAGCGGTATCATGCCTGGAGTGACTATAAGTGGTGGATCCCATGGAATGTTTAAATTATAATGAATAGCAATTGTGTGGTTCTGGACTTGGGCTTTTGATTGGGCTAACTGGCTATGCAGAAAGTTTATGGCCCAGTTTTAAACAAAACGGACCGGTACATAATAACTGGTGGTAATTACATATAATTATTATGAGGAAATTACATTGCCACAGGTATTTGAAGTTTAGTGTGCAAATATCAAGTATAAAAGTATTTTAATCATAATTCAGGTAAAAAAAACTTAAAACCCTAATTTTCATTTCTCCCCTCCCCTTTCTCTCGCCTCCCTCCCCCCCCTC
>CAIGRS010108878.1:0-11531 GCA_903798395.1 Fraxinus floribunda | reverse complement strand
TTTTTTTTCTTCATGGTTTTAATAGACCTAACCCATCGCAAATGTATTGAAAAAAATGCTTAGTTTTTTATTAACTTGGGAAAGTTGATGTTCTTTAACTACTTATTTGATTAAATGTTATATCAAAACTGTGACAGGCGAATGCTACATTCGGTACCTATGACATCCCCGTGCTTTCACCTCCGCCACCATCTCAATCGTCGTCGATGACTTCGATGGATTCTTGATATTTCTTGAGTTGTCTCCCAATCCTTGTGCCAATTTTACGGTATGAATTTACTTGATAATCTTCTTGCAATTCCATGAGTGAAACCTCTCACAAATATGAATTTGTCCTCTTCTTTCAATGGATTTCTAGAAGAATCTTAATGTTATTGAGTTGTTTTTGCATGAAAGAGGCTCCCCTTAAGGAAACCTGAGATTCGACCAGATTTTATAACTATGCGACAGCATAGTTCAAAAGGCTACAACCACATAGTTCAAAAGTTGAGCACCATATTCTTCCTACATGGTGATATGCGACCGCTTGCCCAAATGCACTATGCGACCGCACAGTGCAATTTTTGGTCGTCTTCTTCCATTCTTTCACATATTGGTCCCCAAACTTCTACCATCATCTTTTTCCTCCTTTTAGTCTCTATTATTTTCCTCTTAACTTCCAAATTCATTCAATTAAACCCCTAGGATCTTCAATCTTTGATTCATGGTCCAATTCAACTATTGGATTGTTGCAACTTGGTCCCCATCTTCTAGATTTCACTCTTTTTTTTTCAGGATTTTCTCTGTTTCTTCTAATTTTTTGTTCAACCATTGAGTTTTACATATTTAACACAAAATACAATAATTTAGGACATTTAATCAAAAGAACAACCAAATATCGCTGTTTTAGGCCTTAAATAAGTGTATAAAATACAATTATCAAACATTCTCAAACTTAAACATTTGTTTGTCCTCAAACAAAATTATAATCTAAATAACAATGAAAACAAAAGCATGCAAAAAAAAAATAATAATAATAATAATGGTTAGATAATCTAGCTTTTTACCTCAGGATTTGTAGTTACCGTATTAAATCTGCAAACTACTTCAAGTCACAATATCAAACCAATATATACTCTTCTAATGAAAAATTGATACGTGTGTGTGTGAAGAACTAAGTAAATAATCATGAATTTACAAGTTTTTTCAATTCCCGGCCTTATGTGGTCAAATTTATCCTTTTACCTCTCGTATGATTTACACACCATCAAACTTATTCTTTTTACTCTTTTCCCAGTGTGCAATCTCAGGTTGAATTTTTTTATTACTATCCTCACCCTTTCTAATTCAGGTGGACCCTACTAATTACAAGTCAACACATCAATAAACAAGGGTTCTCCAATTCTTTGATTGCTTCGACTTCTGAGACTAGACTAGGCTAATAATCCCTCATCAAAAGTCCATTCTTCTCAAATAAGTGTTTTGAGGTTTAAGTAGAGCATTTGGTGCGTCTTCTATTTCATATATCTACTTTTTAAAAAAATCATTTTTTGTGCACTCTTTCCCATAAAACTTTCTATATGGCCATGTAACGAGCTTTTAGTTGATAACTCTCATATCAAATGATTTTACGGCACCAAGTTGTAAATACCCTAACAGGCTTAATAACTCGAACCATAAAGACTACGAGAAGATATGTATATGCCCCTCATTAAACACATATTCAAACAAATCCATCTTCAATTTAAGACTTTCGCTTAGTTTTATCCTCTTAATTTAAGACAATCAACTCGTAAATTCTCACACATGAAATCCCAGTTTAAATTCGTATCTTCTTACAACCATAAAATCACCCCTAAACTATGCTAAATTTGGTTTAAAAGATAAAGAATTTAGTATAGTTTGGTATAGCATCTTTGTTCGACTAAATTAACCTATCAAGCTTATGAATCAACTCATTTCATCACAATGTCAAACTCAATTCTAGTACACATATAATATCAAGTTTTGCAGGGTTAAGCATCAATCAATTTAGCACGCAACCTATCAACCGTTCATAAATCAACACAAAACCTTAAATATAATCATCATTGTCGGTCAGGTTATCTAACCCATACAAGCACACAATCTAATAACAGAAAATATTTTTGAAATTCTTTAAATTTTTTGATTTTTTCTTCTTTATTTTTGTTTTGTTTTTGTTTTTTATTTTATTTTCTCATGTATACTAAAACAATACTAAAAACAAACACACTAAAATATCAACATATGAAAAGCAAAAATTCAAAGTTTGTTTCACCTCCAAACTTAAAACCAACATTTGACTCAATTGATATTTTTCTTTAACCAGGCCAAGTGTCAATGATGAAGATGACCCCAAACTGAATTGAAATGCACCTAAAATAATGCAACATATAAATCAAGAATAACAAAATATGCAATGCAATACGGAGAGCAAGATAATTAAAAGGGTTAGGAAATTTTGTTGCATCCCAATAAACGCTTAATAGTCTTTAGCTAGACTTTGCAGTTTGATCATTCCGAGTTGGTTAGTTGGGCGAATGACTTTTCTTTATTAAACTCACCGCCCCAATAAGCTTTCAATTGTTGTCCATTTACCTTGAAGGCATCTTTTGTCTCATGAGTCACCTTAACCGCTCTATGTGGAACGACTTTAACAACTGTAAATGATCCAGACCATCTAGAGATCAGTTTCCCAGATAAAAGTTTCAACCTAAATTTGAATAATAGTACTTTCTGACTTGGAGTGAACTTATGCCCTTGGATGTATTTATCATGCAGCCTCTTTGTCCTTTCCTTATAAAGCTTTGCATTATCAAAGGCATCTATTCGGAATTCATCTAATTCATTTAGCTATAGCATCCTCTTTTCTCTGGCTATTGTTATGTCCATGCCTAGCTGCGTTATTGCCCAACATGCTTGATGCTTCAACTTTACTGGAAGGTGACAAGCTTTCCCAAACACAAGGCGGTATGGTGACATGCCTATTGGTGTTTTGTAAGCAGTATAATATGCCTACAGTGCATTATCAAGCTTCCTTGACTAATAAGTTCTCAAGCTATTCACTGCCATCTCCAGTATTCTACTTCAACTCTATGTTTGACACGTCTACTGGCCACTTGTTGGGATGATAAAGTATAGCAACCCGATGTTTTACACCTTATTTTGCCAACAGTGACTCTAGAAGCCTATTGTAGAAGTTTTTACCCCATCACTAATAATGGTTTTTCCACAGATGAATCGATAGTTTCCTTTCGTGATCCAAACTCTTTTTGAACCCAAATTAGATGCAATTTTGACCTATTTTCTAGCTCTTATAAATAGAAAACAAGGGTTACACATCAAAAAACATCTCTTGCCTCTCATACATGTTAAACATCCGACCTGCGACCTAATTAAGATCGATTATTATGTACACTTAGTATATCTCAATCTGAATCGGCTTTATAAAGTCAGGTCGTATTGCCAATGTTCGAGGGAACATAATGATTATAGATTCCTTACATACTGATAAAATATCCAATCAAATTAATTACTAGATCCATAACTTACGCCAGCGCCCACTTATTTCGCCAATCATATGATGTAGCTTCACTTACTCACTAGCTCATTAATTGTTGGGGACCCACTTAAAGGACGATTTCATGATAACCTATCAAGCTAACCTCATCAACCAATAGAGATGTGCCAGTAACGTACTTTTTCAGTCCAATACTGGTGATTGACAAGATAAGAAAATGGGTGATGCTGGATTTTCTTTACCTAGAAAAAGGTGTTGGATCAAGGGAGAATACACTTGGATCTTTAAAATATCTCCTTTGATAAAACACTTGTAACTTAGAAGTGATTATCAATAAAAAAATCTTGAGTTTCTCTTTATTTTGCTTTCAAAGTTGACTTAAATTGATCCTTACACTTTTTAATGTCAACGGTTTGGCGCTAGAAGGAGGGCCCTTACTTGAATAATCAGCCTAGTTTGCTCCAAAAAAATTCCTTACAAAAGCCTATTATGAATGTAATTTGATTTCAGGAAATCAATCTCATACCTATCCTGAACAAGCCATTATTCCACAAAATATTGACAGAGGGCGAGGTTAACATGAAGCAGCAACCCTCATATGAACATCATGAGAGAAGCTATCTAAAGGTTGATGAATGCAATTAACAGATTGTGACATAATTGAGTAGGAGCTATTCCTCAAGAACAAAGGAATTTATGAATAATCTATGAAAGTGGAGTCTAAGCCCGACATTAAGGATATCTGAATTTAAAGCTACGCATCCTATTTGAAGAGCGTTAGCTCGATCATACGAGGTGGGAATTATTAGTTCTACTGAGCTAGGAATATTATATTTTGCCCTCAAACTCGCTAACATATCCCCCGTCACCACTGATTTATACGAATCTGCCCCCACTCCTATGAGTTTCTCTCATCCTCTTCATGAGACCTGACCTCTTCCATCTCGACGTTTTGTTCTATATTTTTATGATGGCCTAAATCTTCTGGGTATATGGTGGATATTGGGACTAGAGTTAAAATCTATTAACAATCCAAACTTGTAGAGGATGTAGATGAAGAGGATACTACGTCTTTCTGTTGGTTTCCCCATGAATAAACCTTAGATTCATCCAAACTCATGCAAGTGATCGAGGTGGAAATGCAGTAAAAAGAAAGGTATTTTCTGTTAAGGAGAATACCTGGGAACGAATGACCTCGCTTAGAAAATAAATAAGACTTTATAAAAAAGTAGTTGAAGAAAATCTTTTACTTCGTCGAAAGAGAAATCCGAGAGTAAAAGTGTGAAAATGAAAGGAAAAAACACATATAAAGAGATAGGAAATGAAGAGACACATCCTGGACCGTTAGATTGGAAAATAGGAGGGAAAATCAATGGTCAGATTCTGCCAGAGTAAAGCGGCCTCGTTTTTGGCAAAGCTTCCCAAGGAAGCTAATTTGTGTGCGCAACAACTCATCGAGGGGAGAAAGAAACACCTGTCCAGTCTGGTTATTGCTGTAATAAAAATAAAATATGGAAAAGCCAGCCAATTACGTCCAAGGTCAGTCCGTCACCTAGGCTAGAACTGTCATGAGGGATAACTATCAAACATTAGATCTGCAACCTAATTAAGACAGATTGTTACATACAATTAATATATCTCAATATGAGATCGACTTTATAAGGTCAGTCGATTGCCGAGGTTCAAGGGAACATAATGATTATAGATTCCTTATATACTGATAAACATATAATCAAATTAATTACTGCATCCAAAACTTACGTTAGTGCCCACTTATTTCACCAATCAAGTGATGTAGCTGCTCTTACTCACTAGCTCATTAATTGTTGGGGACCCACTTAAAGGACGGTTTCATGATAACCTGTCAAGCTGACCTTAGCAACCAATAGAGATATGCCAATAACGTACTTTGGGTGATTGACAATACAAGAAAATGGGTGATGCTGGATTTTCTTTACCTATAAAAGGGTGCGAGCTATTTTTGGATCAAGGGAGAACATACTTGGATCTTTAAAATATCTCCTTTTATGAAACACTTGTAATTTATAAGTGATTATCAATAAAAATCTTGAGTTTCTCTTTATATCGCTTTCAAAGTTGACTTAAATTGATCCTTACACTTTTTAATATCAACAATACACAATAATATCATCAAATTCATCAAGAACAAGGGATCAATTGTTATATTTTGAGATAGGAGATCAAGCTCTAGCAAGGAAAATGAAGGTCAGCTACATCAAAATTTTGAAGAATTCAACCTTGGACTTGAAGATCAATATCTTTTGAATTATTTCATGATTCGAGTGATATTTTTCTATTATTCTTCTTGTAATTCATATATTAGCATGTTAGGCTAGATAAGTTTTTGTATTAGATGAAGAACCCCATTTGTTATTTATTTTAATTCAAAACTAGTAGTTTAATTTATTTCTTGCGTTTCTTGATTAAGTTTGCATACACGTTGCATTATTTAATTGATTGGTTACCAATTAGATAATTAATTGCTTGTTGTAGTGTTATAAACCTCTCAATAAGTTTAGAACACGGCAAAATTAACATATGTACAATAGATGTTAGGAATAACGTTTATCACTTTTACAATTATATTAAACAATCTAAATGCATTTTAATAATTCGAGTTCAAGCTAGAAATAGATACGGGTCGTGCTTATGATAGATTTAATTTGTCTTGAAAAAGAAAATTCTATAACATAATTTTATCGATTGTCAAAAATATATGAACATAATTAGATTACAAATCATGAATTGAAATAGATAGAAACATGCGGATTCGAGATCCATTACAATCATCATAAAAATCAAATCTATTTGTTTACATAATTCGAATTTCCTACGAAACTAGTAAACTTCAATTGAATTTATTCTTTACGGGATGATACTCTTAATTTATCGATTCTATTACTTGTCAATGATCTCATACGCTTGTGAATTTTGTACGAACATTTTTCCTGCATGGTGATATGCGACCGCATGCCCAAATGCACTTTTTGGCTGACTTCTTTCATTCTTTCACATGTTGGTCCTCGAACTTCTACGCATCGTCTTTTTCCTCCTTTTAGCCTATAGTCCTTCTCTCTTAGCTTCCTAGTTCATTCAATTAAACCCCTAGCATCTTCAATCTTCAATTCATGGTCCAATTCAACTATTGGATTGTTGCAATTTAGTCTCCATATTCTGGATTTCACTCTTTTTCAGGATTTTCCCTTTGTTTCTTCCAATTTCTCGTTCAACCATTAAGTATTACATATTTAACACAAAATACAATAATTTAGGACATGTTTTCTTCAAAAGAACAACTAAATATCACTATTTTAAACCCTGAATAAGTATATAAAATACAATTATCAAACATCCTCAAATTTAAACATTTTTTTGTCCTCAAACAAAACCATAATCTAAATAACAATGAACACACAAGCATGAAAAAATATTTGGTTACACAATCTAGCTTTGCACCTTAGGATTTGAAGTTACCGTATCAAGTCTTCAAACCACTTCAAAGTCACAATACCAAACTAATATCTTCTCTTCGATTGTGAAACTGAGTATTAGGGGAATTGAGTATTAGTTTAATTTTATTTACTTTGACACCAATTCGAACTTATCTTTAATTTTTATTTTAAGTATTTAATTTTATTTAGTCTCTCTACTTAAGTTGATCTAAGTGCTACTGTTGCCATTCTTTCAGGTTTTGTATGCTAAGGTTGCTTGGCGATGACCTACTTCCAACGAATTCGGAGATTGAACGAACCTTTCATCGCAGACAAAGTAAAACTAAAGCAACACAGCGGGAAAATCAAGAACAAATACCAATGGCTAATCAACAACTTGCTTAGTAGAGCATGCTTGTAAATGTAACAATTTACCTTTTTTGCAATGACATTGGGTAGCTACATTTTGGCAATTTTTATATACTATCCATCCTTCATGATATATTTTGTCAAGCATAGCATCGTTACATTGTTTCTACTTTGTTTGGTCGACTTTATGACACATTTGACAACGTATGTGGCTTGCATACTTTGACATGCATTTAAGGATTTGGTGCTCCTCTTTTTATATTATATTCAAGCACCTTTACATTCATTTTTGCATCACATATGAATTACATGTTTTCATTTTCTTTGTGTTACAAAATGCCTCCTAAATGCACATCCAACGGAAAAGAAAAGGTTGGCTCTACTTCGAGCACGGCCCACCCACAAACACTGGAAGGGGGTGTAACGCGGTTCCTGAGCAGCGAGGCTTGTGTCAAATACTCAGACATAATCTCTCATTGGGCAATAAACTCCGAGTAGCCGGTTAAACTTGATGACTTTCTAGGTTTTGAATTAATCACGTTGGTTCAGAACTGTGGCTGGAAAAAATTGGTAGAGAGACCACACCTTGTTTATGAAAGTCTAGTCCGAGAATTATATGCCAACCTTAACGTTGAGATGACATACCCAGATCTAAGCAACAGCACCAAACATGGGTGAGAGACAAATGGATTATGTTTTTACCTAAGGTCATTCATGATTATTACCAGTTATCTTGGAACAATGTGGTTCCAATCCTGGGTGACTTCCAATGGAACGAAGTAGCTGAAGTGTTACTTAGGCGTGAAAATGCGTGGCCACTACTAACTACTGAACGGTATCAAATAGAGCTCACACCATCTATTCTTATCTTGTGGCCCTTCATCTACTAAAACATCGAGCTAACTACACACCACACAACATTTCAGAATCCTATTTTCTCCATCATCTAGTTCGGGAACACAAGATTGATCTAGATACTTTCATCTATGAGCAATCCATGCAGTGGGAGTTTGGGGTGACCGTCGCAGCTCTTTGATATTTCTGAGTTTGATTAGTGGCATCTGCAAGATCTCGGGCATCACTATCCCACCAGGGAAACTTCCCTAGAAACCAAGCCCATTCATCAAGTGCAGCACACTAGAGATGCATAAGAGGGGTCAGGCGAATCATAGAGAGAAGCTAGCAAGGGAGCAACAAAGCTAGTAGCAAACTGTAAATGGGCATGAGGATGCAGATATCGAGCGACCTCAGGCACCGCCACCACCACAGGACATCAACACACAACTGTTAAGACATATGTTTGCTACCATGACTGGTTCTAGCTGGGACATTCAGAGTCTTCAACAGGCCTTTGGGGCCATGAGCACTGATATGCAGATGATGCAGAATGACTTTACAGAGATTCGAACACTTCACTTCTATCGCTAGTAGGGAGTCCCTACAGCTAAGAGTGAAAAAGAAACAATGAATGGGAGGTTGAGCGTGTATGTCGGTAGGGTAGATGGGATTTAGTTGCGGGCAAATGAGATATGGGATAGGTTAGGCAGCATTACGACAAAAGTTAGAGAACAACCTACTGTCATTCGAGGTCTTCAGGCCGAGCTATCTCAGCAATCTGAGATGATGCAACAGATTTTGGCACGATTACCTCCACTGGAGACGGCAATTTGAGTCCCGATTTTCCACCGCCACCTTCATATTGATCAGGGAAGTACTAGTTACTTTTTTTGCTTTTAATTGATTACTGTCCTTCAATTATGCAAGTTTAATTTTAACTTCTATCGTATTTAAACATTGAGGACAATGTTATGTTTAAGTTTGGGGTTGGCATAATCTTCTGTTGCACCATTTACAATGGATCAATAGCTATGTTTATTTTACTTCTTCCTGTGTGATTGTCGAGTGAAAAAAATAAAAAAATAAATTATTTATGCACTTTTCATTTAGTTATTTTCAATTTTTTGTTGTTTAACTTCTAGCTATAATTAGAGCTTTATGTACTTGTGTAGGGTTGATAGTCTTGTCGACAATGATGTGGATATTGGAATAGAATGTACTAGGAACTGTGGATATGGTGCATAATTTGATTGACCAATACCTGTTATGTAAGACTTGACATAATCCTTGCATGGCACTCATGTTTAACACATTGAGTTGATGATTGGTTCATTAAATAGAAAAGAGTTGAACATAGNGGAGGTGGTTCAACAGTTGCAAGGGAACACTGAGATGAGTAGGGGTTCTGTGCATGTCATTTTTTTGAATGGATTATCGTAAACCAATGAGATAAAGATGAGGTGAAAGTCTTAAATTAGGGAAATGTTTTAGAGGCTGTATGTTTGAAAGATAAGGGACATATCACTAGTCGCCATGTGAATAAAAAGAAAAAATAAATATCTTCTCGAACATGTACAACTCCAGTGAATAAGCTACAAGGGTTTAAAATCTGGTGCCCTATGGTCATCTAACTTGGGAGACATTGTCCTAAAGCTCATTACATGGGTTATATAGAAAGCAAATGACAAAATATTTGACAAAAAAAGGGATATTATAGAAATACCAAATACATTGACTAAGCCCCAAGACATCTGGTTGATAGAACTATACATTTAATATGAGGCAAGTAGCTTAGTTTAATCTTAACAATTGAAGTAATCAAAATTATGAGAGTCCCTACTTGTTGAAGTGTGAACTTATGATAGTACAATCCATCCAAACCAAGAGCGAGTAAGAAGTAAATGTAAATGAGTTCAACTTTAGACACATCCCAGGAAGATTGAGTGAAAAGAATAAGTTTGTGGTGTGTATCTCTCGAGTGAAGAAAGGAAAAACATGACCATTGCGGGTTGGAAATAAACCAATCATGAACCTCATATGTTGACATGAGTCCACACACACACGTTGAGTTTTACACTCAACAAGTAAAGGTTGATGTTAAATTTTGTACCGTTGAAACTGTTTCTTGTGCTGATTATTGAATACTAAACCTGAGACACGGCAAATTATCAAGCCATGTTTGTGTAGAATGAAGTCATTACCTTGTTTGAGGACAAATAATGGTTTAATTTTGGGGGATTTGATAAGTGCATTTTTCAACACTTATTTTGCCACAGAATATGACTAATTGTTGATAACAATGTTTGAATATGGCTTAATTCTACTTAATTTTTTTTTTGTAGCACTATATTGATGGATGTGGCGAAACTCAATAGGAAAAATAGGAAAAAAGATCTAAATGGAAAAAAAATGAAAGTTCAGGGACAAAAGTGTAAATAGTCGAAAGATGACCCGAAGCACGAATCGAGAATGTAAACGAGTTAGGTACTAATTTGATGAGTACAAAGGATGTTAGAAGAAGGAAAATGAAGAAAAGAAGTCAAAATGGGAGAAAACAACACTCAATGACCACATTAACACAAATGGAAGTTGCTATCTTCCATGCGGCCGCATGGCAGAATCTACCATGCACTCGCACACATGTACACAGAGAAGACATGGGGCCATTTTGGTTGAACCATGCGGTCGCATGGATTATAAACATGCGGCCGCATGGTTGTTCTCCGACACGAAAATTCTGTTGACCTATGATTTAATATAACTCCATTTGTTTTAATTATAACAAACAATACACTAGTATTTCTAACAAGTTTTTTTTCTTGAGTTTTTCATGAATATATTCTCTTTAGCATTCAAAGAGTCAAATGGTTATCCGATGAAGATCAAGCAATCAAATGGACTCGAAGAAAACGAGAACGAGATATTTGAAGATTAATTCTTGGAAGTAGTTTATTATGTAATTGTATTAATTCTTCAATTTTTAGCAAGTGCATAAAAAGCTGAAATTATTTTCATAATCCATCACTTGCATAAAAATATTTTTCATTCATAATATGAAATAGATTTTGAAAAGGCAATTTTTTAAAAAAAAGTATGATTTGCAACGGCTATATTTTGATCAACCGAACATTTCGATCGACCGAACTTACTCAACCGAAAGTATCTATAGCCTTCTATTTTGCTGGATGTCGAGCTGGAAGTCTTACTTTCTTTAGATCTGGTCAAACATTAAGCTTTTACTTCCATAGGGTCTTACACGTTTGTCTTGGACTGTATAGAGATGTTGTGATTGATGCCACTATTCATAACTCACCATACGAGAAGGAAAATGTGTCACAGCTGATATACTAGCT
>CAIGRS010108864.1:0-13088 GCA_903798395.1 Fraxinus floribunda | reverse complement strand
GGACCTCGAAGAACTAGAAGTATTTGAGATTTGTATGAGTCAATCGATGAGGTAACACAAAATTTAAGTGAATTGACTCAATTTTTGTCTTTTTGTGAATTGTGAGCCTCTAGGTTTTGAAGATGCCATTCTTGATAAAAAATAAAAAAAAATAAAAAAAAATGGAGAGATGCCATGGATGAAGAAGTAAAGGCAATCAAGAAGAATGATACTTGACTTCATTACCTAAAGGAAAAATCACAATTAGAGTCAAGCGGATATACAAGATAAAGAAAAATTATAAAGGAGAGAGATATATATATATAAATAAAATTAGTTGCAAAAGGATACAAGCAAAACGCTGACATTGACTATGGTAAGGTGTTTGCTCTGGTTGCTTGTTTAGAAACAATTCGTTTAATTATTTCCTCGACAGCTCAAAACCAATGGAAAATTCATCAAATGGATGTTAAATCCACATTCTTGAATGGATTTTTGGAGGAAGAAGTCTACATTGATCAGCCCTTGGGTTATGTGGTTGAAGCACATGAAGATAAGGTTCTAAAATTGAAAAAGGCTCTATATGGCTTGAAGCAAGTCCCGCGTGCTTGGAATAAAAGAATTGACAAATATCTCCAAACAAATAACTTCTCCAAGTGCCCACTGAACATGCACTTTATGTGAAATTGAAAAAAAAAATGATGATATTTTTCCTGTTTGTTTGTATATGGGTTACTTAATTTTGACACAAAATAATCCAAAGATGTTTGAAGAATTCAAGAGAGCTATGGCTAGAGAATCTCAGATGACGTTGGATTAATGTCCTACTATCTTGACATTGAGATGAAATAAAGAGATTATGGAATCTTTATCTCTCAAGAAGGATATGCAAAAGAAATGCTTAAAATGTTTGAAATGGCGAATTGCAAGCCGGTGAGCACCCCCGTTGAATGTGGGGGTAAAATGTCCAAGCAAAGAGACGGAGAGAAGATCAATCTCACATTTTTCAAGAGCCTTGTTGGAAGCTTGAGGTATTTATTTTGTACAAGACTGGATATTCTTTTTTGGTGTTGGACTTGTAAGTCGCTTTATGGAAGCTTCTACTACTCATTTAAAGGAGCCAAAAGAATACTTTGTTAGATTAATGGTACGCTTGACTTTAGTATTTTCTATACATCTTCTCAAGACTTCAAGCTTGTTGGCTATTGTGATAGTAATTGGACTGGTGATATTGATAATCAGGAAAGCACTACTGGGTTTGTTTTCTTTATGGGAAATATGGCATTTACTTGGACTTCTATGAAGCAACCTATTGTGACTCTTTCTATGTGTGAAGTGGAGTATATCGCAGCTACTTCTTGTGTTTATCATGCAATTTGGCTTAGGAGTTTGATGAGAGAACTTCACCAGCCATAAAAAGACCCAACAAAGATTTTTGTTGATAATAAGTCTGCTCTCGCATTGGCCAAAAACCTTATGTGTCATGAAATGAGTAAACATATTAATACGAGGTATCACTTTATACGAGAGTGCATATCCAATAAAGAAGTGGAGCTTGAGTTTGTGAAGTCTCAAGACCAAGGTGCGGATATTTTCATTGAGCCCTTGAAGATTGACGTTTTTGAAAAGTTGTGCATGTCTTGGAGTGATAAATCAAGTTTAAGAGGGGGTGTTGAATTAATAAACTAGATTCATTTCTAGACTAATCCATAAATACCTAGATTAGTGCTAGAATATTTTAAATCAAGAATTAAAGAGAGTACATGTATGTCCATTGGTGTTATTCATGTACTAAGGTAGATGGAAAGTATGCAATTAAATATTGATACATGTACTAGACTAGGTTCATTTCAGGAAAATTCTATGGATACTAAAGTAATCTAGCTATTTGAAAATCAAGTCAAGTTGGAGTGATAATAGAATCACATATATTTCCTCCACTACTTTTTCTTGAGTTGAGTGTTGAGTGTTCTTATGTTCTCCAACTTCCAGCATTCACAATCCAATTGAAGAGAATAATATATTACCATAGAACGCGCACGCGCGCACACACATCGCAGAGATAAACATTAGGTTGGCCATGAAGGAAGAAGAGAAAATGTACTTAGGACAAGAGATCTCATTGATAGAAGAGGAACTCAATGTTCTCTATACTTGTCATTATTCGGCACATATCAAAGAGGGATTAATACTTCTTCGCTTGATGTTGATCATCTCAAACAAGGTTTTATCAGGAAAGGATTAGCAACAAAATCATTCGTTGTTAATACCCTTCAAGGATAACTATTGAGCTTCAACAAGGGAAAGGCTCTTTTATTGTAGTGCTAGTGGATGTCCTGTAGTTTTTAGAAATTCATCGTAGTTTGACTTGGCAAAGTGGTATTATATTTTGTTCAAGAATTATAATGGAAGGGAGAATTCGACATATATATTACATTGGGAAAAGGAAATTCGATGTGAATCAAAATGAGATGAAATTGGACATATGGACAACTTTTGCCCCTGCGTATGTGAAAACTAGCCGCTAGGCTGATTTTCAATTTCGATTTCTTGGTGGCTTTTCAAGAAATTTTTTTACATTTAATAAATGATTGGCACTTGTTCGTGGGGTATGGATGGAAAACTACAAATAAGCGATAGTTTTCCATTATCGGACTTTTTTTTCTTTCTAGATTATGTGAAGGGGCCAGTCCAAGAGATGGAATTTACCTGCCCCCATAGATCAGCCTTACGGGCCGATAGGAAGGGTGGCAACATATGAAATCATCAATCCAACCCATTTTGTTGAGTGCCATTAATCCAATTCAATTATATATTCAAACTTTTAGTGTTCTTCACGTTCTTGGAAGAGAATACAAGTGCTCATGTATTTTCTTCCTAAAGGTATGTTTAAATCCTATAAACCATTTATCAATGAATCACTTTAAGCACTCAAAAAAATCTTAGAGAGGGCAAATATTGTTTGAGGACAGCATTGCGTGCTCAAGCCTAATTTCCATTTTTGGTATTCTTAGTTTGTTTGTGATTTCTCCTTCTCTTATTCTTCTAAATTTTCCAACAATCTCAAACGATATTTGCATGGAGAACAAGACAATGATTATCAAACTCATGAATCAAGACCTTGTAAGGTTAGATCGATTTGATGGAACGAACTTCACTTGGTGGCAAGACAACTTTAAGTCCCTATTAACGGCATTGAAAATCTTCTACATTCTTGATCCGAACTTGGCACCACTTCCGGAATCAACAGATGGAGACTCAATTGCAGTACGGGCTGAAAGACAAAAATGTTAAGATGATGAATTAATTTGTAGGGTCGCATTCTCAATGTACCGACCGATTATACGATATCCACACCAACACCACTTCGGCTAAAGAAATTTGGAAAGCATTGGAAAACAATTACAAAACTGAGGATAAATGTACAAATAAATTTTTAATATCAATATAATACGATTTCAAATTTTTTGAGAATATTTCCCTACTTTTCCAAGTGCATGAATTTCAAAAAAAAAAAAAAATGCTTGTCAACAAATTGAGGACAACCAAAATAGAACTTTCGAAATCCTCCAAGTGTAAGTAATTATTGCAAAACACTTGGGAGCTTGAAAATGATATAAAAAGAAGATTCTTTATAATTTCGAAGATTATTCTTCATAACAAATTCATAAATATCTCTGGATTGGGAAAGAATCGAAGGCAAGAGATAAAAATGAAAATTCTTATGAAGACACTTCAAAAACTAATGCCGTGGAAAAAATTGAGTCATCCAACAAATTAAATAAAAGGCAATCTCATAACAAGGACTACAAAAAAGTCCAAGAAGAAGGCCAATGAAGATTGTTTTATTTGTGAAAAATCCGGATATGGTGAAAAAGATTGTCAGCATAAAAAACAAAACAAGAATGGAAGCAAAATAAACTCCATTCATAAATATAACATTATGACTACCGTAAGCGAAATCAACATTATCAAATAAAAGGTTTTCGTTTGTGGTACGATACATGTGCAACAATTTATGTATCCTTTGATAAATCAATATTCAAGACTTTCCATGAGTTGTATGGTGAACAAGAGATACAAATGGGTAATGAAAGCCCCTCCAAAGTGGCTGGGAAAAGAAATGTTGACATTGTCTTCACTTTTGAAAAAACGGTTATCATAACAAATGTACATGTTCCTAACATAAATAGGAACCTAATGAGTAAAGATCTTTTTGGAAAATCAAACATTAAAAGCATTTATGAGTTCAAAAAACTCATACAATCCTAAAATGGAAAATTTGTTGAAAAATGCTACTCTTGTTAAGAAATAGTCAAATTATGTAAGGTTGACAATATTAATAAAAATAAAGTTGGTTTTGCTTACTTGATTGATTTTTTATTTATTTTTTATATCATGGCATGATAGATTAGGTCACATAGGTTCAAGTAATTCTATATGGAAAAAATGTTAAGTGTGATATCTTACAATATAAATGACATATTTAAATGTAAAATTTGTTCAATATCTAAAATGATAAAGAAGCCTTATCACAGTGTGAATAGGACTTCAAAAATTTTAAAACTTGTTCATTCGGATATATGTAAATTGAGTGGCATGACTAGGGGTGAAAATAGGTACTTTATTATTTTTATAGATGATTATTCAATATACATGTATATTTATTTAATGAAACATAAACATAAAGCATTTGATTTGTTTTTAAGACCTATAAAATGAAGTTAAAAATTACTTAAACAAGAAAATAAAAACTCTAAGAAGTAATAGAGGTGATGAATACTTCTCAAATGATTTTAATCCATTTTGTGAACAATAAAGCATAATACATCAATATTCTGCATCTAAAACACCCTAAAAAGATGTTTAGCGGAAAGAAAAAAATCAGACATTAGTTGAAATAATAAATGTCATGTTAATATATGTTAAATTGTCATTTAACTTATAGTGTGAAGTTTTATTGAGTGCATGTAGAAATCTTGAATAGATTTTTTTTCAAAATTCATAAAGGTTTCTCCTCATTAATTACGAAAAGAAAGAAAATCAGATATTGGATACTTCAAAGTGTAGGAATGTCCTACTTACTATAAAAATACAGACCCTAAAAGAACTAAGTTAGGTCCAAGAGGCATCAAATATGCCTTTATTTGATATGATAGTAATAATAAATCCAATAGATTACTAAGTTTGGAGACCAATGTGATGATTGAATCCAATGATACCGAGTTCTTTGATAATTCATTATCTTCAAATAATTACTTAAGAAAAACTCGAGAAAATTCATAGCTCTAGTAGAACATAAAAGGATACATTCCCTGAAGAAGTTGGCGGATTTAGTGAACCTCGTAGAAGTAAAAGAATTAAAAAAGAAGACATTAGGACCGGAAGAGATAGATTCTCAACTTATTTCCCTTTACTTAATAGAAGGAAATGAAAAGAATGTTTTTAATATAATGCCGTTTTTCTACAAGTAAAAATCAATATGATGACCTACAAGGGAACCATAGCTTCTCGTGATAGTATTTTTTGGAAAAAAATGTCATTAAATACAAAATTGATTCAATTGTGTTAAACAATACATGGAAATTTGTCATTTATCACCTGAATCTAAACATAATGGTTGCAAATGGGAGTTTAGGAGAAAATATAATGTAGATTAATGAATGAATTTATTATTTTTAAAGATTATAGACAACAATGAATGAATTTATTATTTTGATACATAAGCACCGATAGCTAGAATAACATCAATTAGAATATTAGTCGCATTAGCATCTATATATGACTTGCATATTCATCAAATGAATGTCAAAACAACATTCATAAATGGGAATCTCGATAAGGAGGTCAATATGGAATAACCAAAAGAGTTTATTCTATCCAATAATGAACATGAGATATATAAGTTACTGAAATGATTATATAGTTTAAAATAAGTATCAAAGAAATAACATGAAGATTTTGACTTGCAATTATTTCCTTAAATTTCATACATAACAGTGTAGATAAGTGTTATATTCCAAAGTATGAGATAAATATACTATATTTATTTGCTTGAATTTTGATAACATGTTGATTTTGAGTAATCATCTAGATGGAATAAAAGAAACAAATGGTTTTCTATCTTACACATTTATGATAAAGGATTTTGTACAAGTGGATACCATATTAGGTATCAAAGTTACAAAAACTAGTTGAAGCTATATTTTGAATCGATCACATTACGTAGAGAATGTGATAAATAAGTTTAAACATTTGAACATAAAAAAATTTAGTACTCCTCTTGATCCAAACTCTAAACTCAGAATGGTGGAAGAGCGATTGCTCAACTAGAGTATGTAAGTACTATATGAAATTTATGTATGCAATTCAATGTACAAGATCGAATATAACATTCCCGATTAGTAAACTAAATAAGTTTACTAGTAATCCGAGCAAAAAATATTGAATGGTTATTGGAAGAGTTCTTGATTATTTAAAGAAAACGAAAAACATGTCTACAATATTCTAAATTTTCGACTGTATTAGAATGATTTATCAATGTTATTTGGATATCTAGCACTGATGAAAGTAAATATATTTCGAGTTGGGCATTTGCTCTTAGAAGAGGTGCAGTTTCTTGAAAGTCTAAAAAATACATGCATTACACATTAATCTCAATTCATAGCATTAGTTGACACCAAGAAATACGCAGAGTAGCTTAAGGATCTTCCATATGAAATACCTTTGGGATTAAAGACTACATCTCCGATATCTATTTTATGTGATAGTCAGGCCACATTAGCAAAAACATACAAAGAGGTATATAATATAAAGTTTGGACATATGAGTCTAAGACATAACTACGAAAGGAGATTAATCGAGAGTAGAATAATTTTTCTAAATTACGTTAAATCAAATCAAAATTTAGCGAATTCTTGAACTAAATCTCTTAATAGTAATATCTACATCAAGTATGTTGGGTTGAAATTCCTAAATTAAAGATTCATCAATAATAGCAATCATACCTGTAATTACTATATAACAATAAGTCATTTAATAAGTGGATAATTTCATCATTATTATATCCATAAAGAGTTCTATCCTAAATAGTGATAGTTATTACTTAAAGGAGGGTTGAGCTTTAAGCTCTTAATAAAGTTCGGTATTAAATACAAGTATCTTTGGAAGTAATAAGATATTGGAAGAACTTCACATAGATGAACTTCAAGGTGATGCTGACTCAGTAGAGAGTTAAAATTGCTCTCTCAAAAGCTCAATAAATAAGAAGCCCAACACCGTAATAGCGTTAAGCGAGTTTGAGAAACTTGTAAAGCACATGACACGTGTGTGTGCGCATGTGTGTGTGTGTTTTCATCGATATCATCACGAGGAATAATTGGTTCAAAGCTATCATGCTATCTAGAATTTCGATGATATTGTAGGAATTTTACTGTAGTTAGATTCAAATTGAAAGATATCTAAACCTTATATACAAGTGTTGATAGTTTATATAAATATGATTCAAATAATTTTGAACAAGTGGAGGATGGTTATATTTTGTTCAAGATAGAAGAGAGAATTGGACATATATATTACATTGGAAAAAGGAAAACCCGATGTGAAATCAAAACAAGATGAAATCAGGCGGATGGGCAATTTTTACCCATGCATGCGCATGGCCTGCTTCTGCAGAAGTAGAAGCTTAAAGTCTTGAACCTTGCGTGCGCACGGTTGTGCAAACTAACCATTATGCTAGTTTTTAACTTTTGATTCTTGGTGGCTTTTTCATGAAAATTCTTGACTTTTCATGAATGGTTGGCATGGGATAAAACTATAAAAGTGATAGTTTTCCATTACAAACATGAAATCATCAATCTTCGTTGAGTGCCATTATTTCAATTCACTTGCATATTCAAACTTTGTCTTCTTCGAGTTCTTAGAAGAAAACACAATTGTTCAAGTGTTTTTTCTTAAAGGCTTGTTTAAATCCAACAAACCTTTGCTAGTAAATCCGTTTTAAGTACTTAAACCAATTTTAGAGGGGCAAATATCATTTTAAGACGACAATCACGTGTTCGAGCTTAATTTTCATTTTTGGTGTTCTTGGTTGGTTTGTGTTTTCTCCTTCTATCTGTATATTTTCCAACAAGTGAAACTGGCTATTACTGGACTGTGGACCCCCTATTATCTCTTGGCAGGGCCGACCATAAAGGTCACTGTCTAGCTCTATGCTGAGCCAAAATCGTTGAATTAAAGCCCACCGAAAACCCTAACACAAGCCAAATCTTAGATACTAGGGTTTGGATAGCATGCATGTTGCCTTGGCCTGCGCCAGATGGAGCCCAGGCCATGATGCGCTGGGCAGCAGCCTCTTGGCCAAGCCTTGTGTGCCTGGTGCATTGCTTGTCAGGCTGCGTCCATTTGACACATCTTTGAGGCAGATAGCATACCTAGCAGTATGTACATAATAGTGGACTTGCAATCATTGGGGATGAGTGAAGGAAAATTGCAGAGAAGCTCCACCACACCTGAAAAGAAAATTCAACAAGGATTAATACATACATAATATTGTCACAAGAAAAAGACACTTGAACCTTATCCCCGAGGTAAATAGGCTTGCTGAAATGGGCTTGGCAAGTTTAGCAGTCAAAACCTGCGCCAGACTCCCGGCTAGCATCACATGACTGGGGAAATTAACTCTCCAGACGAACCCACCCACCTTGTGCGCATGTTGGTTCTAAGCAATTCACCTCTTTTCCTTTCAAGCTTCTCAGTCCAGATTTACTGGCTTCATCTAAAATGATCGACAAACAATCGCCGAGTTTGATGTGTGCATCATATTATGTTCTGGCACATCAATGTTCAAGAACATTCATATATTCCTGAATCTAACATTAGATCAAGACTAATCAATACATTCACCATGGTCTAAAAGGTGTTACAGAATCTCTGTTTTTTGTCTAAGTAATGAAGCTCCTCTAGCTTTGCCAGTAAACAGGCCAATATTTTTTTTTTTGGAAAACAACCATGACTGGACACACAGAAGGAATATGTGCGCCTTTGCAATAGTAACTGACCCTATAAAATGTTTGTCCGGTTTATATCAGGCAAAGCCATGAGCTAATGTCATTCTATTGCATTTGCAGAAGAATGCACTGCCCAACACATGGACAAACTAATTTGAAGCATCTGTTGCAGCTGAATTTCGCATAATTCCATTGAAAGATAGTTCGTTTCCCTGAACAGTGAATAGGGCTTGAACATCATAAAGTGAATTCCAAAAATATCTACGATTGCTGGAGGATTATGTAGCATGTCGGTCCACTATATAATCAAATAGACTTCCAATAGAAGGTAAGAAGCGGCTACCATCAAAATGTGTGTTTATACAGAATAACATAAAAGCATTAAAGAAGAAAAATGCTAACTACATGGGAATAGAAATTCATTGCATAATCTTCCAAGCATAGTTTCAACAAGGTATATAGGAATCTGCTTAAGTATTTCAACTTTTTGTGATCTATTTCATGCGTAAGGATCAAGACCAAATATTTCATGAAACAAACATCCCAAACTTTTTTATAATCATTCACACAAATAGAAGGTAATAGGCAAGTCATGAACAATTCATTAACAATAGTTATATTCCTGTGATAGTAAAAACCAGAAAGAAAAAGAACAAAAAGAAAGAACATATTCCAGTATAGAAATCCAATTACCAGATCGCATACAAATGTAAAGCTTGAGAGATGTTGCGTCAAAGTATTTTCTTGATTACTAATGGATGGAAAGATGGACTTCCAATCGTTCATGATAATAATCCTCCATATCTGGAAACGGCTGAACAGAGCGTCACCCTCACACAGCTGAAAATTTGCTCCTGCAATAGTGGTCCCACGACATTCTACCAACTGTGAGAACTGCTACAAGAGGAGCAGAAGAAGAAAAGGATGCCTAAACTCTAGCAGTTCAATTCATCAGCACGTGAATCGTTTGTGGTGATTGATTCTGTCCCCTCAAACAACTGGCAATTGGAGGAAGGCCATCATCTCTAGTACGACCGTAGCTTTGTTCATTCATACAAGGAAAACATTTCACAAGTATAGGATGCCTCGAATAAGACATGAAAAAATTGGCTTCTTCAGTTGTGAGGCATAAAGGTTAAATTTCAGGCTTTTTCCTGCATTGAGCCTCAATGTACAGAAGTATATATTCAACAAATTCCGCAAAAGAAACTATACAGGCTCCCAAATATAAGGTGCAAGAGATGTGAAGGATCATCGTGGAGTTTACCTTATAGGTGTCTAAGGTTAAGTTTTGATATCAACCACACAAGGCATAAATTATGGAACTTCAACAAAGCAAAAATAACATTACACTTAAATTATTTAAGTGTTGTGTCATTTGTGTTAGTTGATTGCTCGCTAAAATTATATACCGCAAGTGCACAGATGCGTTCAAGTAATAAAGTGGACTTATGAGTCCGAATATCAATCCCTCGAGGAGTATTTTTTTTTTTAATTACACAATTGTTGACTCAATTTTAACAATTAAAAACACACAATTTGATTTTATATATATAAAACGAAAAAGAAAATAAATTTGAAGATCAATTAAAATAACAATTATGAACGAGAAGGAAATTCGGATTATAAATGAGTTGAGATTTACAATGTCACATAACCGTCATTTCTTTAATATCACAATAAACCGGAAATGCAAATTACCAAGTTAGAATGTTAGACCCGATGTTCCAAGTTTAGTTAATTACCCCCTTCAAGCGAATTTAACCCTAATTGATTGATGTTACCCACTATATCTTTATGTTGATAAAAACCCAACCAATTGCATTAAATCGTAATGAAAATACTCAATTGGTCACCTAGGCTTTGAAGTATATCAATATCTCCTAAAACAATCTAGGGCATTAATCATTTGAATCAAAAATGCACAACTATCTAGATCTCAAAGATTGCACAAGCCACCCAACTTAATCATCTATTGGCCACATACATGATGAAAATTTAAGCACAATAACCATAGTAATTAAAGTATTAAATGATGAATATTGACATTAATGAACGTAGGTCAACCCTGAAGGGTAACTCAATTGGTCAGGCCTTGGATTTGCTCCCCAATGGTCACCAGTTCGAATCCCCTCAAGGCCACCGAGGTGAGTACCCGGTCGTAAACTTCAGAGCCTCGTGGAATTAGTCGAGCTTGCGCAAACTGACCCGAACATCCACAGTTATCAAAAAAAAATGAACGTAGGTCAAGTTACACCATAAATCCCAAAATTAAACACTTTAGCCTATTGTAAAATAGAGGCACAAAAATGAAATAAAGAGAGAACCCATTACAAAATGAAAGAGATAATAGAAAAAATCAAGATAATGAAAGAAAACCGTCTCTTCAATATATTCTTTAAGCTACGAGGGATTGAGATTTTGAATATCCCTTTCAAACTCCCAAATTTTGCTAGATATTCTCTTCTTTTTCTTGCCTCTTCCCTTGAAGTGTTCTCCTATGAGTCTTGCCCTAAAATTGAACAAAAAATAGTATTTAAAGGGCCAAAAATCGTCTCAAGTGAAATTACAAAAGTCCTGAAATTTACACAAAACAGCAAAATTGTCCAACAAAAAGGCGGCGCACGCGCACCATGTAACCATTTTGGTCTCGGTATATAAAAAACACCCTTCCCGCGCGAGCACCATAGGCTTTCTTGATTTCTTTTGTCCAGCATAGTCCTCCATATAATTACACGTCAGGTCCCTCAACTTTGATCATGTACAATTTGGTCCTCAAATTTTGATCTTTATATAAATTTTGCCCCCTAAAATTTGCAACCCAAGGTCCTCCAACTTTCTAACTTGTACGTTTCGGTCCCTAGCCTCATTTTTTGTACACTTTTGATCTCATTCTCTTTCCTTTTTGCCTTATTCTCTTTTCATTTAGGTTTATGACCTACAAAAACCAAAATTACCCAATTGTGAGTCGATATCTGCTATTTCATCACTAATAAACATATTTAGGTGTTAAATAAGTCTGCAAAAACACACTTATCATTGATCATAAGAAACTCCTCGCTGAAAGAGATGATATATGATATTCACAAATAATAGACTCTCGGGATGACTTATAAGGTCCGAGATTAAGAACAATTTGAGTATCAACAGATCCAACAATCTAAGCCATAAGTCGAGAATCTTTTGTCTTCCAAACAAGATACTTTTCCTTTTTTCTTTTCTTGATCGAGAGGGGAAATACTCTCGTCAATATGTCCCCATAGATCACATTTGCCTTCAACTAATAATTGAAAATGAAATGCCCGAGAAGAGTACTTCTCGGTAAAGTGAATGCAAACGGAGTCAATCTTTTCATTGACATGATGATCCCGAGTATAATGCAGCCAATAAAATAATCACAACCCAATCAAATATCAACTTAAATCAGTAGCCCAGGACCAAGCCCACCAATATTCAATTAAAAACAATAGCTATATACTTATATTAAAACCAACAACCCAAGCCCACAAGTATTCAATTAAATCAACAATTATATTCAACAAAAGGCCAACACAGAAATCACTCACAGAGGCTACGTAGATGGAAAACCGGTAGATGAAAATGACTCGAAACGAAGATTTCCTCCGACCAAAAACCACAGCTCGACTTTCTGAAAAATTGAAGAACACGATGATTCTATGACCCAACCTGAAAAATCGACTACCACACAGATACTACGACAAACTGAGATGATGATCACTGGAACGCAGCAGAACCCAACTTGAAGACATCGACTACGAGGAAACCAAGTGATGGGCATTGATTATGAGGAAACCAAGTGATGTTGATGTGCAATCAATCGACTGACACAAGAGGCGACCACCCTGATGCCTACCATGACGAACTACGAATTGATTGCTACCCAAAACTAAGAAAAAAACTGTAGCCACGCGCACAAGAAGAATTAGGGCTCTAATATCATGACAAAACCAATTTTGCTGCCCAAATGTCTCGTATGTATTTTTCCTTCTTTATAGAATGTTATAAGATATTTAAGGATACAAAATATATATGCAAACTAGCTATTATGTACGAGGAAACTACCTAATTAGCTGTAAGTAA
>CAIGRS010108841.1:0-10780 GCA_903798395.1 Fraxinus floribunda | reverse complement strand
AGCAGCACAATGTGCTGTACTGAGAAGTGAATGACACCTTCCGGTTTTCTCTTTCTTGATAATTAGAAAACTAAGAGGGCACCTAAGGTGGAAGTTGGAACTGGGACGGCTGATGCTTCATTGGATGAGTGGTTGCAGGTATATATTTTCCGCATGATTGAGACTTCGCATTTACTTTGAATTTGTAATTCACTCTGACGCAAGGAATAAGGAAAATCACTCTATTGGTGCCCAACCTACTACTGAATTTCAAGTTGATCATTAACCTTTTTATTATAGTTGCACAATCAGTCCCAGTGTTGGGACTAAATTGCCAGGTGACAATGTAACAGATGCTTGTTGGGACTAATCGTGTAACTATAATGAAAAGTTGACAACCAATTTGCTCCCTTTAAAGGTTGGGGATCAACTTGCTACTAGGGCAATAGGTTACAGACCAATGATACAATCTTCACTCAATTATGGGTCTGGAACACCTTCAAGTTCTTGAAAATTCAATGTTCTCATCATATCCTGCAAATGTTAGTTTACACGAAAGCTAAAAGGGTTTCACAACTAACTTGTCTCTAAATGCTCAGGGAACTGCCTATACTCAATCTGTGTCTAGTAAATCAAAGAAGAAGAAGTAGAAGAGCATCTCTTTACAGTTAACTCTTAAGGACCAGTATAATGCGGCTATGATTCTTGTACCACAGCTAAGGCATTCGAAAGTGAGATCGTGTTTTGAGAAATTAGTCTGTGAAGGATCTGCCTCGATTCTGTATCACGAGGAAGAAACTTTTACATTTTCATTCTCTTAGCGCCAATTCTGAAACTCGCGCGGTTTTTAATGCCAAATGAGAATTGATCATCGAAAAGCTACAGTTTTGTTAAAACGTGAGATTTCATCTAGATTATGATCATTTTGGCAGTTTTGTTTTAATTTATTTCAGCTTTGCTCAATTGAAGATTTGAGTTTTTGCAGTTTAGATACTTATTATTTATTATTCTAGTGCATCTTCTTAACTATTATTTGAACCTCTATTTGTTCAATAATTACGTTTGCTTGGATCCTTTTCATTTTATTTCGAATTCTGGTTTAAATCTCTTCATTCTATTAATGTAGAGTTGAAAGTTAAGAAATGCTTGTACAAGTTGGAGACCAGATGGTTTCGTCCTCACATGACAAATAGTGCTATGTTGGGGGCAATGACGCCCTACAAATATTCAATTTCAAATTAATTACGAGCACGATCATATTCATCAGTCAAACCCGAAAATCTATATTGGGTGGAAGAAGAGAAGTTAGCATCTAGACGAAGAAGAGCATCCCATATTCTTTTCAAGAAGAAAGAGCAACAAAAAAGTAAAATGAAACGGCGATGTCTATATTGGAGACAATTAACGATGCAGTAAGACTCGATTTGAACACTCGATTTGTTATCATTCAATCCATCTCCATACGTTTGCAGATTTTTATTACAAGTGTGAAAGAAAATTAGCAATTTGTGGATTTAAATTTGTTCAACCAAGAAATTGAACATGAATTATGACGCGACGAGGTTAGGTAGGGCGCAAGCGAGAAATAATGGGCAATAAACTAAAAAAATTTGGTCAGGGTCCGATGTTGTGTGTCATTATGTAGGTCATGTAACTTTTACACGTGCTATATTTTATGTGGAAATTAGGTTATATCCTCAGGATTTAAGTCAATAGGTCACGCAAAGATGGACATTTGGGCATGTCCTTTTGGTGCCTAGAAAAATGTTTCTTTAATTAGCGAATAATTAAAGTTCATTTCTTTTTCATGACTGGACACTCTTTTTGTTTAATTTAATTTATGCAACCACTTTCTTTATTTTTAATTCAAAAAGTCATATGATATTTATTTCTCTTGGTATTTTAAAGACCAAGCAAACCATCTTCTAGAGCTAATGGAGAATGAAGATTCAACACCATTACATCATTCTTTATCATTAAATTCCTCACTCTCTTTATGATAAAAGGTCAATTTTTATTATTTTGTTACTGCAGAAAATAATACTTGGAGAAAATAATATTTTGAAATGTTAACTTAAGCCACGCCTTGAATTAACTTCCTTTAAAAATTCTTGTAACTACCAAAAGCACTTTCATAAAATTAATCAAATGAGTCCAAAAGAAACTTTTGGATTTCAAAAGTTCATTTTGACTTTTCGAAAGTAATGCCAAATAAACTCAAAGCACTTTTAAAAAATTATCCAAATGTGGTTAAAAAGTAAGCATATGCTTGTTGCTCATTAGTAGAAGCAAAAAAATCGTTGGAACAGTGAACTTGCCTAGCATTTTTTACCATTTGTGTCTTGTTGGGACCCACCAATTTTGAAAAAAACGGTCCTATTTTTGTATTAATGGGGAAAATTTTAAAATTTATATCAAACAATTTAAAATTTTAAAGGATGACAAAACATGGGCTAAATTTTCCAGAGCCTCTCTTTTGAATAAAGTTCTCTTTTAAGTAATAAATAAATTATTTACTGGGTTTAGCAAATATGTAAAGAAATTAAGTTGGCCTAACTTCATTACTTCATTTCTTTTAGTGGCATTCAGATTCGCAGAAAACCAGAATGAGTGATGCAAATTTACACTATTATTTGAGATAATATTTATTATTAATTCCATATTTTTTATCCATTAATTAATTAGTAACCCCAGAATCATATTCTTGTAACACTGTACATTTGTCCCACGCCAAATAAATATTGAAGATTGTTGCTATAGTTTTATGTGCAATCAACTCTTCCGCGGCGTAATCGTGGTTGATTATTGGTTGCAATTGTGACAGTTACCTAAAAAGCGTAAATGATACTTCGTTGTCGTTGTCAGTCGACACATAATAAGGGAATGAGTCTACGATTCAAGGCAAACGCGTTTTCATATTTACTTGGTCAAAATTTTATTTCCGTGAATTAAACTCAAGGGTCGTAATGGTTTTAGCCATTGTATCGCCGTTTGTTCTAACGTCCTCGAAACTTGACATTCGTGTGTACATCTTTCACGATAAATTTAACGACAATAATGTCATTTAAATTTTATTGGAAAATCCGAACGTTGTAGATAAGGATAACGGTATCCTAGCGGGGCCAATTGGACTATATTATCTTGCATCCATCTGCACCTTCTGAATCTTTCTTGGATTTTTTTTATTAACTTTAATATGTGGTCCATTTCAATAAATGTTTGTACCTAATAAATTAATTATCAAATTGAGGAGATTCTTGCACTTGTCTCGCTATTTAATAAATAAATTATGTACAAATAAATTAATATTCACAGATTTTATTTTATTTTTTTTTAACACAAATGATAAATAAAATGGATTAATGATTGAGTGAGTTGTTGATTTTAGCTTATTGTTACACAATTAGAAAATAGTCCTTAAGATATTGTTCGAGCAACGAGTCGATTCTTAATTTTCAATTTTCTATTATAATTGTACAGTTGATCTGTAAAAACTAATATTATCGCTCTCACTCACGCTATCTGCTATGTATGTAATGCATCTACAAATAGAGTTCGATCGACTTATAAATGACGGAATTGAAGCATGTAAAAAAGAAAAAAAAAATCACATGAAAATTCTGACTTGTTGATTCCACCAATAATGCCAAGAATTAAGTGTCATTAACGATGAAAATTAAAATTTCTAATTTTCGAAATTAAATTCTGAATTTATTTTATAATACAAAATTTTTCAAAAAATCAAAAACACATTTCTGGAGGCTTAAATGATGAATCATGTTTGGTGTACATAATTTATTGCAATAACTTATATAGATGGTGAGGTGGCACCATTTCATTGGTGATTAAAAAAAAAATGACAACTATTGGCAACATCTAGAAAAATTCAGAAGTGCTTCATGTACAAAAGCCATTTTGACAGAAAATCCACAGAAAACATACGCATGTGGATCCCGTACATTATTTTCTTTTTTTTTTTAATACATAGTGGGGCCCACTCATTATTAGTATTCCGGTGAATCTCTGTACAAGCATTTCTGTACAAACTGATTTTTGCGGAAAAATTATAAGTGAGAAATCAACTATACACTTGGTTTTATCCTTAATTGATGGAATTTAGTCGAAAAATGTTGTACATCAGGTGAAAAACCGATGAGTTTCGCTCATTGAAGTGCTTCCACTCAAAATTGATCCAAACTTATTTGAAAATGGACATTAAGAAGAAATTATTTCTTTTGAAGTCGATTCCACTTTTCATGAAATCTTCTTAGTTATGTACTACATCAACAAAGCACTTATAAACTTTGCCAAACATGTCCTTAATGAAAAACCGACAAATTGACACGTTTGCAATTACGTTTTCCTCGCTTGACTCTTGGGTATTAAGTATTCAAAGAAACAAGATTTCTCAAATTTAATTATTCTTTTTTCGACTTTTTTTACACATTTATTGGACATGGGACCCGAGCTCCATGTGAGAGGGCAAGTGGGGTCAGGTAAAGTAGAGGGTAAGGGGGAGGGTACAAATGGCTTTACTCAAAGCCATTTTGACAGAAAATCCATAGAAAACATACGCATGTGGGTCCCGTACATTATTTTCTTTTTTTTAATACATAGTGGGGCCCACTCATTATTAGTATTCCGGTGAATCTCTGTACAAGCATTTCTATACAAACTGATTTTTGCGGAAAAATTATAAGTGAGAAATCAACTATACACTTGGTTTTATCCTAAATTGATGGAATTTAGTCGAAAAATGTTGTACATCTGGTGAAAAACTGATGAGTTTCGCTCATTGAAGTGCTTCCACTCAAAATTGATCCAAACTTATTTGAAAATGGACATTAAGAAGAAATTATTTCTTTTGACGCCGATTCCACTTTTCATGAAATCTTCTTAGTTATGTACTACATCAAGAAAGCACTTATAAACTATGCCAAACACGTCCTTATGAAAAACCGACAAATTGACACGTTTGCAATTACGTTTTCCTCGCTTGACTCTTGGGTATTAAGTATTCAAAGAAACAAGATTTCTCAAATTTAATTATTCTTTTTTCGACTTTTTTATCATGTGATTGCAATCATAAGAATCTACGAGAAGTCCCACACCCATTTGTCCATAGGATCCAAAGCATATCCCAATTAGTTAGACCATGCATAATTGCATATCATAATTAACGGCCACGATTTGTTTACACATCCTCAAATCACTAAATCGCATTAACAAGATGATGCCACCAAAAAAGAAACGCGTTTTCACTTTCAATTGTTTGTGAAAATTCTCAAAAAATGGGATCACGGGCGACAAAAGGATCAACGTCTACATGAGTCATCTAACGTGTCATTCAGCAATCATGTTAGACCTTAGTCAACATGAAAAATTCTAAGTGGCCGATTGATATGATTTTCGAGAAGTCAAGACGAATTTTTGAAATTCAAAAACTACTTTTGATCTGTATGGTTAATTTCATGAAAATACTTCAACTTTTAAATGAAGTCGACCCAGTATGACTTTAGTTATTTTAAAAATTAGTTTATAAAACACCAATTAAGATAGATTAATTAGGAAACTCAATAGCAAAAGTACTGTCAAACGGATCCTAATTCTTGTCATCATCTCGAAATAAAAATTATGCATTTTATTAAGAAAATATATTTAATAATTCTTAGTCGACTTAAAATTTTCAATATTTAATCATAACGAAAAGTTTACTGGGTAAAGAAGGAAATCTTGTTCAACATTGGTGTGATGCGCATGCGAGGTTGGACCATTCAGTCTTACCTTTCTTCGGTCCACCAAAAATCCCTTTTATATTATTCAAAATGTGTCAATACTTTGAAAATTGGTCGGTTTACACCAATTTGAAACTTAGGATTTGCTTTAAAATTATTCGTGGACGTGAAAGACATTTTACAATTTAGTTTAGTTCAGACCAAAAGGGTCCTTTCTTTGACTTAAATTAAAAGCCTGACTCTTTCAAAATAAAAAAGTAAAAAAAAGGGTGAGATTCTTTTTGGGGACAACGTTACCTGAGGCGGGTGGGTGACTCTTCCAACTGCGTCCTTTTCTCTACCCTATGCTCCTATTTGGCCCCATTTTGGGGCGTTGAAAATTTTAACGTGTGGTAGAAAAGTTTTAGATTTATATATAATATTATTTTATTTGATTAATTTTTGGTTGAAATGAAGAGAGAGACAAAATTATTGTAATGTAATGGAAAAATATGGGGACCAAACGGTATAATTCATGAAATTCATATACTATCAAAATATAATCATAAACAAATAAATATTTTAAAATATAATATATTATCAAAGAATATGATGACGAAGTTAAAGAAAATTTCACCATTGGTACTATTATTTTGGAACAAACCACACGCCACCCTTACGTTAAGCTTTTTTTCATTTTTGCAAGTTGGGCAAGTTTGGAATGATTTGAAACAAGAGTTATATCCATCGAATTGAACACTCGTAGACATTTCGACCGAAAATACCTCAAGGCTCGTGGTGAGTCGTCTTCTATCTTCCGAATTTGTTATCGAGCGTTTTAAGATGAAAATTCCTAACAAGTATAAAAAATTGAAGATATCAATGGAAAAGAATAAATATACTTTTCAATGTATCTAATTATTGTTTTTCGTGGCGTCACGATGTTCCTTTATAAAAATTCTAAATTGAAGAAATCCTTCCTCCCACTTTCCTCTTTTGTAAGCTTGTATGAACAACCCAAATCCAAATTTTCATCTTCAACGTGTTTCTATTGTAACATGTAGGAACTGATTGGATCAATTTCTTAAATTTAATTCAGGACATCACATTTGGACCACCAATTTATCACATTTCTTATTCGTGTTGAACACGAGATTGTTTATAAATATTTAGACGGATGTAAGTTTGATATAACGTAGATGTCATAATTGTTTCCCTAAATATTATATCTAGTAGAAAAGATGCAATCAAACTCTTTATTACTTAGAGTTGAGACTTAAAATTTACCTTAAGCACAATTAATCTGAAATTTATTGCTTGAACACCTTATAAAGCTTAACCTCAAAAACAAAATCAATAAAAAAAGGACTTATTTAGGTTAGAAGTTACTTATAAGTAAAAAAATTGAACTTAACCAAACACGCGCTCATGTGCCAGCCGTTAACAAAGGTCCGTTTGGTTGTCAGTTAGGAATTGAAGGTGGAGAGAGTGCAAGAGCCAAAACATAGGCCCCACATATTCTCTAGACACGCGGCAACCCGACGCCGATTAACTGCCGTGAAAGAATTTCTGACCCACCAAATACAGCAAACGAGAAAAAGAAAAAAATTTATTTCCCAAAAATCAGTGGGCCCACGGCCCAGCCCAGAATCCCCTCCCTTTTTCCTATATAATACACTTCTCCTTTCATGCAATTCTCGCTCACTAACCATTCATTTACTACCGTTTTGCTATTTTGCAATTCTCTCACAGATTCTCTATTAGGCTAACGTCAAATCTCGAATCCTCAACCTGTTCCCTTTTCCTCTGTTTCCAACAGAATTCTCCGTTTTCCTGATTAACTGACGCCGTTAGGTTTCCGTCAATCTCAACTCCTTAATCTCTTCCATTTTTAAATTGGAATTCCTCATTTCTGCTTTTGGATCTGCATGGTGGGGTGCGATACAGGGATTTAGAGTTGTTACTGATTCATTTTTTAACATTTTTTTTTCACTTTGTGGCGTTGAAATTAACTTCTTCTGAGCGTTAGGCGTGGGGATTTTTGGGTCGTGTAAGAGTGCGTGTGTCTCTCGTTCTATTGTGACGCAGGTCTTCCTTTGCTTCTTTTGAGGGGGTAGCCGGGGCTCCGGCCTCGGCGGGTTTTAAAGCCCCCAGCTGTTACAAAATCATTCTTAAAAATCGTGAAAATAATTCTAATTTTTTTGTGAAATTTTCATTTTTTTGATTCTTTTCTCGGATCGGAAAAGAGATGCCGGCCTTAGCTTGCTTCGCAGACGCTTCTGTAGCGCTTCCTCCAGGCTACGCCTTTACTGGGGAAAGCGCTCTTCCGACGTCGGAGGTGTTCTCTTCATCCGGCGAACCTCCGTCTACAAACACCGCCGCCGCCTTTACTGACATACCTGCCACCTGGGCACTCGCTCAGTCCGCCGCACTCTACCGGGTTGACGGGTGGGGTGCCCCTTACTTCACCGTCAACTCATCTGGCAACATTTCGATCCGCCCTCATGGTGTTGGGACGCTGGCCCACCAGGAGATCGATCTCCTCAAGGTGGTGAAAAAGGTCTCAGAGCCGAAATCTTCTGGCGGGCTCGGGCTTCATCTCCCTCTCATTGTGCGCTTCCCAGATGTGCTAAAAAATCGACTTGAATCTCTGCAGTCAGCTTTCAATTTTGCTATCCAGTCGCATGGCTATGAGGCCCATTACCAGGGCGTTTATCCCGTGAAGTGCAATCAAGACAGGTACGTGGTTGAGGACATTGTGGAATTTGGGTCGGGCTTCCGCTTCGGGCTTGAAGCGGGCTCCAAGCCGGAGCTTCTCTTAGCCATGAGCTGCCTCTGTAAGGGAAGCCCGGAGGCGTTTCTGGTGTGCAATGGATTTAAGGATGCAGAATACGTTTCTCTTGCATTGATTGCTAGAAAGCTGCATTTAAACACTGTAATTGTGCTTGAACAAGAGGAAGAGCTGGATTTTGTGATTGATATCAGCCAGAAACTTGGTGTTCGTCCCGCGATTGGTATTCGAGCGAAGCTGAGGACCAAACATTCTGGACATTTCGGGTCCACTTCCGGGGAGAAAGGGAAATTTGGTTTGACAACCGTTCAGATTCTTCGTGTTGTTAAGAAGCTCGAACAATATGAAATGCTGGATTGCTTACAGTTACTGCATTTCCATATTGGATCTCAAATTCCATCCACTGCTTTACTCGCCGATGGTGTCGGCGAGGCTGCTCAAATCTACTGTGAATTAGTCCGTCTTGGTGCTTGTGTTAA
The DNA here is from genome assembly GCA_903798395.1 of Fraxinus floribunda. NCBI lineage: Eukaryota > Viridiplantae > Streptophyta > Magnoliopsida > Lamiales > Oleaceae > Fraxinus > Fraxinus floribunda. Next base: position 1,817 of record CAIGRS010108841.1, on the reverse strand, counting down.
AGTCATTGATATTGGCGGAGGCCTTGGAATCGATTATGATGGCTCAAAATCCCAGGATTCCGATATTTCTGTTGGTTACAGTCTTGAAGAGTATGCTTCAGCTGTTGTTCAGGCTGTTCAGTTAGTATGTGACCGTAAGGGCGTGAAACATCCGGTGCTTTGCAGTGAAAGCGGCCGTGCCATTGTTTCTCATCATTCAATTCTATTGTTCGAAGCTGTTTCTGCAAGTTCCTATCAGTCTTCTCCAATGTCTGTTAACGGACTTCAGGACCTAGTTGAGAGGCTCTCTAATGATGCTCTTGCTGATTATCGGAATTTATCTGCTGCTGCAGTTCACGGTGAGAAAGATACTTGTTTGCTTTATGCAGAGCAGCTGAAACAGAGGTGTGTAGAGCAATTCAAAGAAGGGTCGTTGGGGATTGAACAGCTGGCTGCAGTTGATGGCCTTTGTGAATTTGTTTCCAAGGCGATTGGGGTACCTGATCCTGTTCGCACCTACCATGTGAATCTATCAGTTTTTACCTCTATTCCTGATTTCTGGGGCATTGGCCAGTTGTTTCCTATTATTCCAATACACAGGCTAGATGAGTGTCCTGCAGTGAGAGGGATTTTGTCGGACTTGACATGTGATAGTGATGGGAAGATCGACAAATTCATAGGAGGTGAGTCTAGCTTGCCTCTGCATGAATTGGAAGGCAATGGTTGTATTAATGGTGATGGTGGGAGCTACTTTTTGGGGATGTTCTTGGGTGGGGCTTATGAGGAGGCACTTGGGGGGGTTCACAACCTGTTTGGGGGCCCAAGTGTGGTGCGCGTGTCTCAGCGCAATGGTCCACACAGCTTTGCTGTGACTCATGCTGCCCCTGGTCCATCCTGTGGTGATGTGCTACGGATGATGCATTTTGAGCCCCACCTCATGTTCGAGACTCTCAAGCACCGTGCAGAGGAGCTTGCCAACAATGGTAATGACGATTCTAATGGCTGCATAGCTCTGGCCAGTGGCCTTGCCCAGTATTTCGATAACATGCCATATCTGGTGGCTGCATCCTCTTGCAGCCTGACTGCTGCTGGGGGCAATGGTTACTACTATTGCAATGATGAGAAGTTTGTTCCCAATGTTGATTCTGTTGCTGTGGAGGATGATCAGTGGTCTTATTGCGTTGCTTGAGTTTTTATTTGAAGTGTCTCTCGTGGTTTGTTCTTGTTTTTGGTCAAGGTTGTCCATCTTCTGTTTTCGGTTCGATCCATTCTCTTTTTAACTATGTTGTTCCTTTTTCCGTTTTACTTGTTGATGAACAAGTCCTATGCATTCTGTGGAGTCAATATGGGGAAATTCATTTATCAATTTCCCCTTGCTTCATGTATTGCTTTTCAATTACTTCTTGTAGGATGCTATTGCAGACTTTTGGTTTAATGACTAATCTTATAATTGTATTATTTAACTAGTAAAACTAAGACCCGACAAACACGGTGATTAAAATTTCTTAAAAGTTACCAATAATTATTTGCAGCAAGCCACAAATCATTAAGTATAGATTCATACAGGACAACAATAAAATTGTTTCACAAAAACAAGTAAATAATTGTGCATGAATGTAAATAACACCATAATTGTTTACGAAAGAAAAACTATTTGAAATTTTTTTTAAGAGAAAAAGCCTCTGGGCACTCTTTGCCATCAAAAGATCCACTAGTAAAGATTTAACTTAATAGTTTTTAATGAGACACACTAAAACTTAGACTCTATGACATTCAATCTGTAAATAATCAAAGAACTCTTCGGTTGTGTGCACTTGCACCCAGTGTTCTAAAAGGCA
>CAIGRS010108816.1:269-11977 GCA_903798395.1 Fraxinus floribunda | reverse complement strand
AAAAAAAAAAAAAACTCTCAAAAGTTGGGGGTCACGTGGCCCCCAGGAACCCCCGGGTCCGCCCCTGAGATCAAGTTACTGGAATATGTTGCGGGTGTCATAGGCCCCTTTGGCGACAAATTTCCTCTCAAACTTGTCAAGGAACTCGAGATATAGCTGTTAATTCAAGTGAAGATATATTAAGTACAGTAATTATTACTCTCAAATTAAAATTGAATCAACAAACTCATTCTATGACGGACCAGATCCTCTGAGGAAAGTGCATCCTCTCCGACCACGGCTTTCATTGCCTGCACATCTTTTCCAATGGCATAATTTGCATATAGCTGGAAAACCGGAAAGACAATCAGTAAATATTAATACTGTAAATGCAAAATTGGAATTTATTGTATTAAAACTAATTGAGGGTGAATGCCGCCGCGGAGTGGGGGATGGTGGTTCTCTAATTGATATGTACCGTAACGAATAGAATTGGTCGATAAGGTTCTCTGAATGTATGACCGATAAACAAGAAGATCAAATTTGTCATAATAAATATAGCCAATCTTACCTGGTTAGACACATCTGAATGATCCCTGCGTGTCATGCCCTCTCCAATGGCACTGCAATAAAATTGAATAGAAGCAATTTACTAGTGTGTCCAAAATATTCTTTATTACCTTCATCAATCGAGACGAGGATGGAAGCAGATTGATCGGAGGGTAGATCTGTGCAGTTCAGACAGAGCTTTGTATTCAGGAAAAATTGTTGATTTAACAAGAATTACTAATTTAACAAGAACGCTGCAAACAAAAAATCATATATTTAACACTAAATCCATCATTGTAATTCAAAATTGTTAAGAGCTATCTTTCTGAATGTTGTGGAGGTAGGTGACCATCTAAAGTCCAACCCGTGGACGTGTTAGATTTTTCATGTTTACTAGACATAATTTTGCCTTCAAAGTCGAGTGCGAGTCCAAAATTTTCTATCAAGATGTGTAATATCTGACAATCACAAAGAAACAGAGAATCAGACTGACTCACGAATTTGACTAAGGACAAACAAATGCTAGTTAATGTGAATAAGTGATACCATCATTGGGCGTGGTCAAGATAGAAATTTGTGTTATAGAGCCCTTTCGCGGTTCAATACGACCAGCGTGCTCATAGATTGTTGCCAAGTCGGTGTACATATAAACAGGATACCCACGCCTTCCAGGCACTTCCTCTCGGGCAGCAGACACCTATAGTGAAAATCCGTACTTGGCATGATACCAGCGGTCTCGAAAAAAGTACTTCAAGAAAGATTCACCAAAAACTCCATTGTGATAGTAAATCATAGCAAGATATAGTTTCGTTAAACACCTATGAAGATACTTTTTCTGTTCTAATACCTGTTTAGAGATGAACCCTAAAATGTTATTCCCCAGAAAGTACAGTATTCTAAGCAAGTATATTACCTCACGAAGAGCATCAGCATATGAATTCATATCTGTCAATATGACAAGAACATGCTTCCTACATTCATATGCCAAATATTCTGCAGTTGTAAGAGAAATACGAGGAGTAATGACACGTTCTATTGTTGGGTCATTGGCCTACATAAAAAGTGTGCACAACAAATGGAAATGTTACCCCCTTCACCAAGGATTCATGTTAAAAGAAATAAGTTACTTTGCAGAGCCAAATACATAATACATACATAATTATAGAAGAAAAGCAATACAATGATTTCAGGGTTTCAATTCAATTGATTTATTCATCCCAAAGAAGGGGTATATATTTACGTACAATGAAGTGGTCTACAAGAAAATAATCTTCCTATAATTACACAATATCCTATTGCCATAGAAATCCTAATTATACTTATTTACAATATTCTGTTAATAGAAAAAATCTTTTTCCAATTCTACACTCCCCCTCAAGTTGGTGCATAGATATCTATTATGCCCAACTTGTCAATTAAGCCGTCGAACACTCGTTTAGGTACTCTTTTAGTGAGGACATCCGCTAATTGCTGTTCTGAAGTTACAAACTGGAAGTTAATAACTTTTCTGTCGAGATTCTCTTTAATGAAATGACGATCAACTTCCACATGTTTTGTTCGATCATGCTGAACTGGGTTATGTGCAATCTCAATAGCAGATGTGTTATCACAATACAGGTCCATGGGCTTCTCAAGTTTGTAACCTAGTTCTTTCAAGACATTGCAAATCCATAGAATTTCAAAAACTCCATGTGCCATGCCTCGAAACTCAGCTTCTGTACTCGATCTGGCAACAACCTTTTGTTTCTTACTACGCCATGTGACAAGATTTCCTCCAACAAAAGTGAAGTATCCAGATGTAGAACGCATGTCTGACTTATCCCCGGCCCAATCCGCATCTGTATACCTAATAACATCTAGTTCACCCCTTTTTTCAAACAATAGTCCTCTTCCTGGCGTCATCTTCAAATATCTTAAGATACGAAACACTGCATCCATATGTTCTTCACTTGGACAGTGCATAAATTGACTGACCACGCTGACGGCATAAGCAATATCGGGTCTAGTATGAGAAAGATAAATTAATCTTCCTACTAAACGTTGATACCTCCCTTTATCAGTCGGGATTTGATCAGGATAGATGGCAAGTCCATGATTCATCTCAATTGGTGTTTCAGCTGGTTTACAATCAAGCATCCCAGTTTCGGTTAGCAAGTCAAGGACATATTTTCTCTGTGAAAGTGAGATTCCCCTTTTAGATCTTGCAACTTCAATCCCTAAGAAATATTTTAGTGATCCAAGATCTTTCATCTCAAACTCCCTCGACAATTTTTTTTGCAATTCATTCATCTCATTTTGGTTATCTCCTGTAACAATCATATCATCAACATATACAATCAAAGCCGTAATCTTACCATTCTTGTGTTTGATAAACAGAGTATGGTCAGAATTGCTCTGTTTGTACCCAAAGGCTTTCATGGACTTCGAAAATCTCCCGAACCAAGCTCTCGGTGACTGTTTCAAACCATACAACGATTTTTTTAATTTGCAAACCTTGCCAACGTCACAAGGATTAGTCTCAATTCCCAGGGGTACATCCATGTATACTTCTTCCTCTAAATTCCCATTTAGGAACGCATTTTTTACATCAAATTGGCGTAAAGGTCAATCTTTGCTTGCTGCAAGTGAAATTAGAATTCGGACAGTATTGATTTTTGCCACTGGTGCAAATGTCTCTTCATAATCGATCCCATAGCGTTGTGTGTACCCTTTAGCAACCAACCTGGCTTTGTAACGGTCAATAGTTCCATCTGCCTTGATCTTCAAAGTGAACACCCAACGACATCCTACGGTTTTCTTTCCAGTAGGTATATCCACTAACTCCCATGTTGCATTCTTTTCAAGGGCTTCCAACTCCTCATTCATCGCCTTCGCCCACTTAGGGTCAGCCAATGCATCCTGCACGTTACTAGGAATAGATACAGTAGATAATTGATTAACCACAAGTGCATGTGACTTAGATAGCCTATGATTAGACATAAAATTGGATATGGGATATTTGCTTTTGGTTTTAATGTCTGGTTCATATTGTTTCTTAGGAACACCTTTGGTAGTTCTTTGTGACTTCCTAATTTCTACCTAAGGTAGATCATTCTGAATGGAGTCTTCGGTTGGTGATGTAGAAGGGTGGAAATCAAAAGTACGACCTTCAGCTCCTTCACTAGGGTCTATATGATTGATCATTTGTTCATTGCAAGCTTCTGTATCACGTGATGATAGATCGACTTCTTCTGTCTCAAGTGGCGTTCCAACACCTTCAAAAGTAGTCTTAGACACTCCTCTTGTTTCTCCAAACTTTTCTTCCAAGTTCTCCAACTCTCCAAATATGTCACTCTCAATGGTAGAGTAATGATTCCCTTCAAAAACGCTCTCCCCCTGAGGGGAATGTTGAGGAGCTCTCTCAGAGTAATAAGGCTCATATTCATGGAAAGAGACATCAAGAGATATATGTAACTTGGCAGTAATTGGGTCATAACATCTATAGCCCTTTTGAAATTCTGCATATCCGACAAATATACACTTTCTCGCTCGAGGGTCCAACTTGGGGTCAAGTGTGTGCCGTTGTTGCTTTGGTATGTGTACATAGGCTGTACACCCAAATACCAGAGGTTCCAAATTTGGCATGGATGGGATGGACAAAAGTTTATGCATCTTCTGATAAGGATTCTGAAATTTAATCACCCTAGAAGGGGTACGGTTGATGAGATAGGCTGTAGATTTCACGGCTTCTCCCCAATATGTTCGAGGTACATTCATGCCAAACAATGAAGCACGAACCACTTCCATCAACTGCCTATTTTTTCTCTCTGCTAAACCATTTTGTTGGGGAGTATACGAATTTGAGGTCTGATGACGAATTCCATTTGATCGGAAAAACTCCATCATAGGACCATTCACAAACTCGCCATCGTTGTCAGACTGAAAAACTCTAATAGACTGGTGATATTGATTTGACACCATTTTATAAAATTCAGTAAACCGTTCAAATACTTCACTGTTATGCTTCAACAATGACACCCAGATCATACGCGTGCAATCATCAATAAAAGTTACATAATACCGAGCACCAGAAAGAGAAGGAATTTTTGCAGGACCCCAAACATCAGAGTGAATTTTCATAAATAGAACTAAACTTTTATTAAAACTTGGTGGATAGGAAATACGATGGCTCTTGGCCAGTTCACATACATCACAATGAAATTCTGAGTCACTAACATTTGAGAACAGTTTTGGTTGAAGTTTTTTAAGATAACTAAAAGATAAATGACCTAAACGACGATGCCATAACCACACAGCTTCCTTTGCACTATCTATCCCATTAATCTGATTGACTTGTCCCAAAAAATTCTTTCGTTCCTCTCCAAATTTTGTCAGATCCAGGTAGTATAATTTCTCCCTTCTAACACCATAACCAAGAATCCGTCGTGTCAGAATGTCCTGAAATACACAAAATAAAGGATAAAAAGTCACAGTACATGCGAGAGCTAGAATAATTTGACCGACAGATAGGAGGTTATAAGCCAATGAAGGAACAACTAAGACAGACTCAAGTGTGAGGTCTTTAGACAAGGCAACTGAACCTTCTCCGGTGACCGGAGTTGGGGTACCATCAGCAGTAGAGATACTATTTTGTGAGGATTGTTTGAATTTTGTCACAAGCTTGGGATCATTGGTCATATAGTCACTTGCACCTATATCAATTATCCATGTATTATTCAGAGTAATTCCATTCTTCATACCTGACTGTGCTACATTAGCGGAGGATGAACGCTCTTCATCTTTAGTAGCAGTTGCGGTCTTGCCCAACTTTTTCCGTGGATTCTTGGTGAAATCCCACCACTCGGGATAACCAATCAATTCATAGCACCGCTCCTTGTTGTGACCCAACTCTCCACAGTGGCTACACTTTTGGTTTGCATATGGATTGGATTTGCTTGAGGACCGACGGGATGCAGCTCCTGCGAAGCCTGGAGAAGAATCCTGATGTCGTAGGACAGCCATAATCGAGGATTCGGTTGAAACTGAGCGTCCTATAGCCTGTCTTTCTGATTGGACTTTACCAATGTAAGCATAGCTTTGTTCTAAGGAGAGTTTAGGTTCTTTTCGTAGTATTTCTCCACGCACCTAGTCATACTCGGAGTCGAGTCCACTCAAGAACATGTGAATACGCATCCGCGACATTGCCGAAGTTTCTTGAACTACAGCTGCAACATTATCATTATGTGAGACCATCCTCTGATCAATTTCTTGGAACATAGCCACCAATTCGTTGTAATAGGTAGGAATCAGTCTTCCATTTTGTTTTGCTTCGAAACACTTCTTGTTCAATTCAAAAATCCGGGTTTCATCGGAGTCGTCATAAAAAGTTTTTTCAACAGCTTCCCAAATATCCTTAGCAGTAGGAAGACGAATATACATGTTCATAAGCGAAGGTTCCATGGAGTCGATCAGCCAACTTTTCACCTTTTCATTATCTGTGGCCCAAGCTTCATATTCAGCAGAATGCATATCGGGTTCCTCCTTTGCACCAGTCAAATATCCAACCTTTCCTAGTGATCCAATCCGCATGCGCATGAGAGGAGCCCATAAGGTATAATTGGATTCATTTAAGACAATGCTCGTCGAGAACGTCGAGCTATCTTGGGTGGTGTAGTGGTGATGGACGATTTGTGAAGGTGGCGTAATGGCGATGGATGATTCAAGATCTTTCACTGTGTTTATCGTCTCGTCAGCCATTGAAAGTTGTTAAAGAATTCAGATTTTTTTTTTTTATTGTTGCTCTGATACCAAGAAGAAAAGCAATACAATGATATAATTGTATTAAAATTATATAATACAAATGACACAAATACCATTCAATCATTCTTTTCACAAATAAAAAGAGGGGCAAATTGGACTTTGCACCATTTTGATGTTTTGGTGCAAGTGAATAGTATGGTGCAACATAATTCATTTTTGCACCAAAACATCAAAATGATGCAAAAGATGGTGTTCCATTGGAGACACATTTGCACCAAAATTTGGTGCATTTTGGTGCAATGATATCTCTATTGGAGATGTCCTAAGGAGCTAGAACCTTGAATGCGACATTTGTTTGGTTAACAGGTCTACTATTTGGTCTGAAGACGGTACATACTATATCTTCAGCTCACTCCTAAGTACTTTGTCCCTTACAAAATGAGCATCTAGTTCTATGTGTTTTGTACGAGCATGATTTATCGGATTTGAAGCCAAAGCACTCACACTTAAGTTGTCACACCAAATGGTTGGAATTGATTTTTGTGGTATTCCTAACTCGTTCATCAGAGACTGAATCCAAGTGATTTTTGAAGTACAATGAGCCATGCTCTGTACTCAGCTTCTATGCTCGACCTGGCTACCACATGCTGTTTCTTAGAGCACCAGGGCACCAAATTATCTCCAATGTACACGCAATACCATGTAGTAAACCTCTGTCATCTGGACAAGATGCCTAATCAGAATCAGTAAATGCAGTGATGTCAAGGTTGTCATTCTTTTAGATAGCAATGCCATGATTTAGTGTTCCCTTTAGGCATTTGAATACTCTCTTAAGTACCTTCCAATGAGTATCTGTTGGTGCTTGAAGAAATTGACTTAATCTATTTACAAAGTAGGTGATGTCTGGTCTTGTGTGAGCTAGATATTAGAGACCACCAAATGCACTTCTGTATAAGGTAGGATCCTTTATTCCTTGTCCCTCAATTTTTAGAGATTGGTTACCCTACTACCATAGATGTTAGGCTAGGTTTCAAGTTTTCATAGCCAAACCTTTTGAGTAAGTCCATAGCATATCTCGTTTGATTCAAGTACAAACCAGTTGCATCTCTCCGTACCTCCATTCCCAGAAACTGCTTGAGATTACCCATGTCCTTAAGTGCAAAACTGATGTTCAACTTGTCAATAAACTCTTGAAATTGTTGGCTATTGTTACATGTTATTACTATATCATCCACGTTATTAGAGCAAACAACATATCAATTTCTCTTGCCAGGAAGAATAGGTTATCTGCCCTAGACTGTCTGAAATTCCATTCCAACAAGGTATTCTTCAGCCTATAATGCCACGCTCTTGGAGCTTGCCTTAAATTGTATAGGGCCTTCTTTAGCTTGCACACAAAAACAGGATGTTTCTCATCTACAAATCTATATGGATGGTTCATATAAACTGTCTCATTCAAGTTACCATTCAGAAAGGCATTATTTATGTCAACTTGTCTAATCTCCCAATCTTTAAATACAGCAAGCATTAGGATGATTTTCAAGGTTGAAGCCTTGACAACAGGAGTAAATGTTTCACTGAAATATACTCCAGGAGTTTGAAGGAAACCCTTGGCAACAAGTCTAGCTTTATGTCTTTCCACTCTCTCCTCTGAATCATACTTCAACCTAAATACCCATTTATTGCCAATAACCTTCATCCCAGCCTTAGGAGGTACCAATGCCCATGTTTTATTCTTCATTAAGGCATTATATTCTTCCTGCATGGCTTTCTTCCAACACTACTAAACAATGCTTCATCAGCAGTGATCGGTTCAGTTCCTGCTAATTCATTCATTGCTAAGCTTGCATAGATTTTTTGGTTTGAAGATTCCAGCTTTGCTTATAGTAATCATCTGGTGTCCAGTGTTCTGAGTTACATTTTCACCTTGCAGATTTGCTTCTTCTGCTGCATTCTAAATGTCAGTTCTAATATGTTGGACTTCAGAAGTCTCATAACCAACTGATGCTTCTTGATTTATCTCATCGTCGTGATGTTCCATTTCCATTTCACTTTCAATATCAGTTCTCACTTCTCTATCAATGAGGTCTACTGCAGGTGGAGCATCAGGCCGAGTTGTATCAGTTGCATTTTGAAGTATGGTGTTATGATTGAAATCAACAAAAGGAAGAAAACTGACAGTTTCACAAGTTTGTGGTTGGGCCTGCTTGTTTAAAAAGCCTATTTTGAATGAAAAATCTTGTTCATTAAACACAACATGCCTAGAAATGTAGACTCCACCACTTGAGCTCAGACATTTATAACTTTTGTGTAAATTACCATAGCCAAAATAAACACATTTTTTAGAGTGGAAGTTGAACTTACACGCCTTTGATAGGGTCTAAGACAGGGAAAGTAGGCACAACCAAATGTCTTTAGCTGCTTATTGTCAAAGTTCTTTTTAAACAATGTTTGATAAGGTGAACTGTGTTGAAGAACAGGGGTAGGCAGTCTATTAATCAGGTAAGTTGCTACTTTGAAGGATTCCCACCAGTAATATAAAGGCATTTGAGTTTGAGCTAAAAAAGTTAACCCAGTTTCAGTGATATGCCTGTGTTTTCGCTCAGCTTTTCCATTTTGTACTGAGGTGTAGGGACAAGAATGTCTTAGTTCAAGACCAGACTCCAAGGCTATTTTACTAAAGTTTCTAAACTCACTACCCCAGTCAGACTGTAATGACTTAATCCTCCTATCCAGTTTGTTTTCCACTAGTCAATTGAATAAAGACATTTAGAGCTTCTGATTTGTGTTTCATCGGGTACATCCAAGTGAATTTGCTATGGTCATCAACAAAGATTATATAATAACTATACCCCGTGGTAGAATTTAACGGAGCTAGTTCCCAGACATCTGTGTGGACAAGATTAAGGGATTTGATGCATGTGATATAGAGGCATTAAATGGTAGAGCATGAGACTTGACAAATTTGCATGATTCATGAAAAGTAGGAATTTCATTAGCTTTGATAACTTTATTACATGACTTAATAACTTGACTCATCACATAGTTTGAAGGATGACCTAACCTTCTATACCAAACATCAAGTTCAAATTCTAACACTTAAGTAACTTGAGATGACTGATCACTACTAGATTTAACTATGAAGCAGTAGAAATTGGTTTGGTGGTTTGACTCGAGAGTAATGTTTTTTGGTTTGTGGTTTGGAAGCTGCAACTGATACAATCCATCCTTAAGTACTCATTGCAGCAAAATCCTCTTCGTTTGGAGATCCTGACAACACAACAGTTAGAGAAAATTCCATTAATACACTGTTATCATTAGTGAGCTGACTGACTAAATTCCTTTTAATTGAAGGGACATGCAACAGTTTATTTAGTGCAAGTGGCCTATTATTCATTGTAGGGACCTTTCCATTCCCAACATGCGCAATTTGTAACAAATTTCCATCACCAACTAATAGTTTTTCCTTACCTTCATATTTTTTCTTAGTGTGCAAGTTACCTCTGTCAGTTGTTACATGGTTACTCGCACCAGAGTCAATGAACCAGGCTAGATCTTTATGGATTCTAGGTGAGGCTACATACTCTGAGGGTGCTGAACTGACATTCTATTGCCCTAGATTGCTTGGTCTGCTTAACATGTATTTTTCATCATACCTATTGAAACACCAGCTTGCAGAATGGTTGTTGAGTCCACAGATTTGACATGGTCCTCTATTTTCATTTTGTCTGCCACAGCTCTACCTCTACCCCTTGCTCTGCCTCTGAAGCTCAGTGGTCTACCACTGTTAATTCATCTAAAACCTCTGCCAATCACAGAACTAGTTCTATGTGCCAATTGAACACTTGACTGGCTAACACTCAGTGATGTGAAATTGTTCTTGACTTGATTCAGATGTTCAAGTCGACTTTCAAATGTCATAAGCACATATGACAATTCATAACAGGATATATTATCCATGCTATTGATTTTTACCACTATAGATGTGTATTCTTTGTCCAAACCTGATAGAACTTGTGTTATGAGATCAATTTGATCAATAATTTTTCCAGCTATTTCTAGATTATTAGCTAATTGTTTGATAGTAGCTAGGTATTGATCCATTGACACAGACCCTTTTCTGGTTCTCTGCAATTCTCCAGTAAGAAACATAACTCTTGACTTTTTCAATATTCCAAAACTTTCTTCCACTGATGTCCATAGCTTGCTCGAATAAGAGCATCCTATAACTTTCATTGCTATTTCTGGGGTCATAGATGAGTACAACCAACACATTAAGTCCACTTAATGAACTCAGGGTTTTGAGTTATCTCCACTGCTTCTCCCTCACCAACAGTAGTTTGTGTAGCTAGAAACTTCGGTGGACCTTTGTCCCCAGCAGATACCCTTCTAAGTTGTGCACTTTGACTATGGGCATGATCATATTCTTCCATAGCAGGAAATTATTCCTGTCCAGTTTTACTGATGGTGTTTGGGTGTTATTCATTCCAAACGGTTAGCTTTGGTTAGCAACAACCTTAGTGACTGGTGTTGTGTTGAACTCAGATGGATTTGATCGATTGCCGAATCCGGTGTTAGCCATATCGGCTTCGATACCAAGTTAAAATCTGGAGATGAAAAAGCTAAAAATACTTCTTCTCATTTAGCTCATACATATCACACGGTTTATATACAAAATCAGCTAAGCATAAACATTCTAGAATTGAGCTTCCAGGTGGCTAACTAATTCTCAATTCCATTCCTGAAAATCAAAATGCAACAACCATTGGAATTCTGTTATTGCTGTCTCTTAATGGAGCCATTTTAACATAACAAAATGTCAAGATTTCCCCCATTTCGTCGTTGATACACACTGTAAGACTTGATAACAAGAAAAATTGATGTACAAATCTGGTTGAGGTATGGTGCATATTTTTTTAACTAGTACTACACAACAACTGGACGAGGCCTTCTACAAAAAGTTGATAGTAAATATCGAAAATAAAAATGCTGCAATTTACTTATTTTTTTCATTTTGAACTTCAAATGCTATCAATGTCACATAGATTATCTTCACAGACTTGTAGATCATGCTAATTAGCTAACACGATATGCATAAAGCTAACTTAGTAAAGCATGCTAACAGTTACAATAACTGCAGGTAAGATTAAAAATTACAATTTTTACACTTGAATATTGATAAAAGTGAGTGGAACTAATATATTCATACAATGGCACGACGGAGAAAGTTCAGATATATCTAACTGTGGGCGGCGATACGTGACTGGTCCTTCATATTGTATGAAATATGCGCATCATGCAAAATTGGTGCATCAAATGCCATTTTTTCTTGCTATACAAAGAAAAATGTGAATCATTTAAAAATAACATATGGCATATTTTTCCTTTGAATTAAATTGTAAATATACAAAATAATCATTTTTTATTTCCTTATTTTTTTT
>CAIGRS010108813.1:0-16504 GCA_903798395.1 Fraxinus floribunda | reverse complement strand
GAATTGGGGAGAAGGAAGTCCCAACAGTTGCACTGCCAGAATTTTACAGGGACAAGGGATAACACCTTCAACCATTACAAGTTCTATCTACAAAAATGATTAACCTAAATGGCAAAGCCATTACTCAATGGCTAGTTCACTGGGAAGGTTCCAACGCCGACAATGCTACGTGGGAGAGAACAGATGAAATATAGGCTACTTTCTAAGAATTTCAACCTTAGGGACAAGGTTGTTCAAAGGGAGAGGGATGTTATGATGACAGCAGGAAGAGGGAAGATCAACCGAGCTGGGGAGGAAAAGGGAAGAGAAGTAGCCGATCAAGGAAGAAAGGAAGAGACGAAGCTCCAACGGCCAACTGATTTTGAAATCTACAGACGGTGTCGTTTGGTTAATAGGGTACGTTGTCATTTTGATTTTTGAGTCTAAAATTGTAAAAGGACAATCACGTTTTATTTCCCATTGTTGCACGATTTTGGGACCCGTTATATCTAACAGGTCCAATGAGGAAAGAGGGATATTGGTATGTTTGATTTCTCCCCTGTTATTTTCTGTCTCTTCTCTTCTTCTTCTTCAAGTTTATTATCCTCTTTCACATTGTAACATCAGCCAAAAGAAACTAATGAAAATAAATATTAGTGGATGAATTTAGAGTGACATATTTTTATTTTATTTTATTTTTGTCTATTTAAGTAAATTTAAATTAAGTTAAAAATATAATATAATTTTCTTTTTAAAAGTGGATATATATATAACAATGATAGATGTAAATAGCGGCTCCCACACAGTGTCTTGCTGCGCCACTTTTTACTAATCAATTTTCTTCTCTTCCCAATACGTGCTTTGTGAGATCTCTAAATTCCATCAACACCCACAAAAAGTTGAACCCAATTCACTCTCCATCTTTCATGGTGAAAGTTTTTTCATATAGCAACAATTTCAATTTATCTTTGTTTTTCCCTTGTTTTTTTGTTGGATTATACTACATGTATATAAAGGTTAACACATTGGTTTACAAACATTAGTTGACACATGGGTTTACTGTTACACTCCACTCATTTATAGTTAAAGTCAATAATTATTTGGTCAAAGTCAAATAAGGACTTAAGTTGAATAAATGAATTTCATAGGACTTAAATTGTAGTTACAAATACCCGAGGGCTAGAAATGATATAATCATAGTTTGTTTTTACATTCTTTTATAATTTATGTTTAACTAAAATCGTAATATTTATAAAATATATCTTCATCAATTAAAGCCAAAATAATAATGAAAGAGACATTATTAGAACAATACATACTGATGTAGTAATATTTGAAAAAGAATAATCCTTCTTATTCTCAACTTTTATGTAGGGTCTAGATTATTCACCCGGGATTTGGCAATTTGAAGGCTATGAATATGCTCCAACACATATGGAGTAACAATAATGCAAATTGTTCAGACAAAAACTACAAGGGTATGAGATCGTTGATAAGTAGTAGATTTAGTTAATCAGGAGTATCATCACACGAGAAATAATTGTAATTATAGTTTATTAGTTTGTATCAAACTTGATGTTTGCAATGTAGAAGAGTTGTTTTTTTTTTTTTTTTTTTTTTTTTTTTTTATTTATTTCAACTTAAGCTAATAGTATGCGAATAATTTGTTTTCATCAAGTAATATGAATTTATTTGATTTCAGAATTCACCTATTGACTTCTATTTCCAATTATCAAATCATATAATTTAGTGATCTTCAAGTGTTCGTGAAAATCAATAATTCATTAATATCTAATATTCATTTCCAAAATATATTAAACATATCCTAAACACGATCCGATCATATTTCTAGTCCGAATTCATATGCAAAACAAGAATTCAATCACACGACTATCATACACGATTGTATCATCATAAATATTATTCTTAATACCTATTGCCCGTGTGTCAAAAATGCAATGTTCTAACATATCATGAATCTCTCAATACTACAATAGTAATAAATTGTCTAAATGATGATCAAGCATTCAAACAATGAAATAAGCATGCATAATTGATCAAGAACACAAGAATTCACTAAAACACTTAATATTCGAATTAAAAACAATAATCAATAGTTTTCACCATTCATCCAATATAATATGAAGTTTATCCTAGCATATTTAAATATGAATTACACAAAAAGTATTGAAACGACATCACCTGAATAAAAGAATACAAGGAAGAACTTGAAACTTCAATTTCTTGACCTTTAAACTTCAATCCAAGCTTTGGAACTTCAGATCTTATTGTGGAACTCTTCTTTGCCGCTTGCTAGGTTCTCTTTAATGATGAAAACTATGTTATTCCTATTTTGGACTTTGCTTAGGTTATAGAATACAAAATGCTAAAGATACTATTCCATATTTAGCCAAACCAAGAAAATGGAAACAAAATATTACCCCAAAAAATCAACTAGGCGTGCGCCTCCAAGGGTATTTTGGACTTCAGGAGGTCCAAGGAAGAGGTTAGGCGCGAACTTAGCTATAGATGGGGCGCACATTTAGGTTGTGTCCTTAGTTGTGTCCTTAGGAGTCAATAAGTAATTTTGTCATATATTTCTCTCCTAATACTATATTAAGGCGATTCAAAGTGCGACAAAAAGCTAATTTAAATGCTACAATTGTTCTAGATTATTATTTTCCAATTCGAATATTAGCTATTCTAAAAATGAATCTCAATTTGAGGTTGAAAATTTAGAACATAACTTGTAACGCTCTAAATTCCAAGCATTACAAGAAAAATCTTCTTAGTTGGAGCTCTTTAATGTTAACTAAAATAAATTGTAAATAATAAAATTTTGGATTTTAAAATATATAAAAATAATGGAAGATATTTGTCCATATAGACTTAGACAATTATGATGCAATTTGATTTTGGGAAAACATATCGAGGAAATNGCTCTTTAATGTTAACTAAAATAAATTGTAAATAATAAAATTTTGGATTTTAAAATATATAAAAATAATGGAAGATATTTGTCCATATAGACTTAGACAATTATGATGCAATTTGATTTTGGGAAAACATATCGAGGAAATTCAACAAATACCGGTTATGCAGTAGCAGAGAGAAAAATATGTTTGGATTAGCAAACGTCGACGAAAATTTATGAAATTTTAACAGAGACTTTAACACTCATATGTACAGTAGAAAAAAAAATTCGGGGTCTCGACGATAATGTTTGAAACACAAGAATATTTTTCAACTATGCTAGACATTATTTTCGAAAGTGACCCGACACGGTCTACTAAAACAGACTTAATTTTTTCAGTAGGTAATATTTTAAGAAACTTCAAAAGAAAACTATTAGAAGACTCGTAAATCTTTCAAATCCCACCGATTTTACTCTAAAAAATGCACCATATATTTGATTTTGGGAAAACATATCGAGGAAATTCAACAAATACCGGTTATGCAGTAGCAGAGAGAAAAATATGTTTGGATTAGCAAACGTCGACGAAAATTTATGAAATTTTAATAGAGACTTTAAACACTCATATGTACAGTAGAAAAAAAAAATTCGGGGTCTCGACGATAATGTTTGAAACACAAGAATATTTTTCAACTATGCTAGACATTATTTTCGAAAGTGACCCGACACAGTCTACTAAAACAGACTTAATTTTTTCACTAGGTAATATTTTAAGAAACTTCAAAAGAAAACTATTAGAAGACTCGTAAATCTTTCAAATCCCACTTATTTTACTCTAAAAAATGCACCATAGCGCAAGTTATAACATCTTAAAAGTTTCATCTAAGTGTTCAAAAGAGATTTAAATAATTGGAAATTTACTAGAAAGTAAAAGAGGATTTCAAATCGTCGAACACTTGCCACTATGCCAAACCGCTGCCACGCCTTGAATTAACCTATAAATTTAGTAGAGATAAGTACCACAAATAAGTAAATGATAAAAAAAAAAATATTTTCTAGAAATGCAAACTTTGACCATTTGTGTCACTGTCAATTTTGCAAACCGAATCGAAGATCGGTAGTCCTCTTACTCTCAGGTTTTGATAATCTCTTTCAAATAACAAAAATCATCTCTTTATCTCTTATTTGAACCACCAAATGGTGCTTCCATTTTCTTATGAGTAACACGTTTAATACAAATCAAAAACAAATAATTTTTATTACACTTACAAAAGTGTCGAAAACACCATGTCTTAAATGCTTGGAGTTTGAATATCATTTTGTGTCCAATTTGTAATAAAATGCTGCGTACTCTTGGTCTCTCCTTAGAAAATGTGATAATGTGAGTTGGGAGGTTTTGGCAAGTGGATGGTATGGGGTACCTTAGTGGAGGAAAACCGTGAGTGAGAAGAATTCAAAGTAATGGGATTAAATTTGGGGTTATTTGGTACAATATAATTGGTGTATTTAATTTTTAAAATTTAAGCACTTGAGGTAGGCAACAATTAATAATAAGTGTGTCGGCACAAATAACGTAATCAAATCAAAATAAGAATTTGTCATTTAAAAGAAATTTGATACCTTACAAATTTGTTTAAAAAAAAAGTGTGCGAAAATTTACTATCGTGGCCCAAAACTTTAATTTGAACTCTTAGGTAGTGTCGTAGCAACAAAATAATATAATCTAAATTAGTTTTCGATTTATAAAAGAAAGTTTCTTTTAAAACGAAATACAAGATTTTTAATTTTTTTTTTCGGTTGCTACAACTCTCACCATTTAAAATAATTTCGTTCTCGAAATTTAACTTACTTGTTTAAAGACATCGGAATACTTGGCTAAAACGTCTTCTTCTCTTTCCGAAATAGCCTCATCCTCACCATGTTTACCCCCACTAAACATTGACAAGCGGAACCTTTTGATTTCTCAGAATATAGTAATTTCTCTCCAAAATCACTGCAGGAGCTTCTTCGTATGTCATATCACTTTAGACATCCAGTGATCGAACTTTCACCACATGGCTAGGATCCGGGATATACTTTCTCAACATAGAAATGTGAAATATATTGTGCACTGCTGATAGTTTTGGTAGCAATGCTAAATGATATGCTACATTCCCAATTTTTTCAAGAATCTCAAATAGACCAATAAATCTAGGACTCAATTTTCCTTTTTTTTTTTTTCCAAATCATATAATTTTCTTTATCGGCGCCACTTTGGGAATACTTTGTCACCAACCTCAAAAGTCAGTTCTTTTCTCCTTTTGTTGGCATAGCTCTCTTGAGGATATAAGGTTGTCTTAATTCTTGATCTAAATTTATATATAGCCTATACAGTCTTCTCGACCAATTCTAGACCCAAAACTCTCATTTCACCAACTTCATCCCACATCGTCGACCATACAAAGCCTCATACAATGCTATGTCAATAGTGGCTTGGAAGCTATTGTTGTATTCAAATTTAACTAATGGCAAATGACTTTCCTACTTACCACCCAAATCTAGGACACAAATTCTCAATGTATCTCCAAGAACTTGGATAGTTCGTTCAGATTGTCCATCGGTTTGGGGATGGTATGCAGTACTAAATATTAACTTGGTACCCACAGCTTTCTAAAGGCTTATCCAAAACTTCGAAGTAAACCTCGGGTTTATGTTCGATACGATAGAAACTGGAACACCATGAAGCTACATAATCTCTCTGACATAAATCTCTGTGAGCTATTCTAGGCTATAGGTTGTCTGAACCGGCAAAAAATGAGCAGATTTTCTCAGTCGATCCACGATCACCGAGATTGCATCGTGACCTCTCACTGATCTAGGAAAACCAACGATAAAATCCATTGCAATCTTCTTCCATTTCCATTCGGCTATGTCCCTAGGGTCCAACTGCCCAACGACTCTAATGTATAACCTTTAGCTATTGACAAACCATGCATTTGGACATAAATAAAGATATCTTCCCCTTAATATTTCTCCACCAAAATATATCTCGCAAATCTTTATACATTTTACTTCCACCTGGGTATGTAGTATAAGGAGTAGAATGAGCTTCAATCATAATCTCATTCATCAATACCTCATCCTTTGGTACGCACAATCAACTTTTAAACATCAAGGCTTTATCTTCAACTATTTCAAATCATTTCCTTTTCTCAGTTCCCGCCTCACCTTGATCTTTTCCAAAAATGGATCATCTTTCTGAGTAGCTGCTACTATGTCCTTGAGTGTCGATTTCACAGTAGAACTTGCTAACATTGCCGATGTCCTTACTGGTGAAGTTAATATTTCAATTCTCAGGTTCTCAAAATCTTTTGTTAAATGATCTTATCTTGTACACAGTGCTGACAACTGTCCCATGTTCTTTCTACTCAGTGCGCCTTACGATTTGTGCAAGATAGTGTAGTCGTAATCCTTCATTAATTCTAACCACCATTGCTATTTCATATTCAAATCCTTCTGGGTGAAGAAGTATTTGATCCACCATCTTTGTCTCATATTCAACTCCTGCTAGGTGAAGAAGTATTTGAGACTCTTGTGATCGGTGTAGATCTCACACTTGCTCCCGTATAGGTAGTGGCGCCACATCTTCAAGGCGTGCACTACTGTTGCTATTTTGAGATCATGTGTAGGGTAATTTTGTTCATATTGTTTCAATTGCCTCAAAGCATAAGCCATCACTTTTCCATATTGCATCAGAGTACATCCTAAACTAAGTTTGGATGCATAATTGTAAATTACAAATCCTTTTGAACCATCGGAGATAGTCAACACTGGTATAGATACGAGCCTGTTCTTTAACTCTTGGAAACTCTGCTTGCACTTCTCTGACCATGTAAACTTAGTACTCTTCTGAGTCAACAGTTTCATAGGACCTGGGATCTTGGAAAATCCTTCTATAAATCGTCGATAATAGCCGGCTAAACCTAGAAAACTCCTCAGTTCTCTAACATCGGCAAATTGGTCACAACCTCAACTTTGGATTGATCTACTTCAATTCCTCGCGCTGAAACAGTATGGCCTAGAAACCTCACTTGGTCCAAACAAAATTCACATTTCTTGAATTTGGCATACAATTTCTCATCACGCAGTCTTTCCAGAACTATCCTCAAATGTTCTTCGTGTTGCTGAGAATCTCTTGAATATATCAGTATGTCATCGATAAATATGATGACAAGCACGTCCAAATACTGATGGAACACTATATTCATCAAGTCCATAAACATCGCAGGGACATCTGTCAAGCCAAAGGGCATCACTGTAAACTTATAATGCCCATATAAGTTTGGCTTAACATATGTCGACTAAAATTTATGAAATTTTAACAGAAACTTTAACACTCATAGATGTACAGTATAACAAAACTTGGGGTCTCAATGATAATGTTTGAAGCACAAAAATATTTCTCAACTATGCTGGACAGTATTTTCAAAACTAACCCAATGTGGTCTACTAAAACGGATATAACCTTTTCTCTACGTAGTATTTTACGAAAATTCAAAAGAACACTATTAGAAGACTTGTAAATTTTTTAAACCTCACTAATTTACTCTAAAACATGCACCATAGCGCAAGTTATACCATTTTAAAGTAGGAGGACATAATCTGAAAATTCAATTAAGCAATAATTAAACTCCATGCATAGTCAATCCAACACTTTTAAATTATAGTCAACATGCAATGTATATAAAAACTAGACAAAATAGAAAATTAAAAATCTTAAAAGTTCCATCTAAGAGTTTATAAGAGATTTACATAATTGGAAATTTATTAGAAAGTTAAAGAGCATTTTAAATCGTCGAGCGCTTGCCACTATGCCAAACCACTGCCATGCCTTCAATTAACTTGTAAATTTAGTAGGGATGAGTACCAAAAATAATACTCAGTAGGAAACACTTAAGTAAATGATTAAAAAATATATGAGTTGATGGAGCAGGTGAATGCGGAGACCAAAGATTACGAGTTCGAATTCCTTGCCAACACTTCATCGGTCGGGCTTGCCTAGTGCGATTTATCTCCCATGTGTGGTTTACGGGCTACTGCACATGGAGTGATGTTTACTCAATGCGCACTCATGGGTAGAATATATATATTCTAGAAATGCAAATTTTGGTTAATTGTGTCATTGTCAATTTTGTAAAGTGAACTGATGATCAGGTAGTTCGCTTACTCTCAGGTTTTGATAACCCCTTTCAAGTAACAAAAACCAGCTTATCATCTCTTATTTGAACCACCAAATGGTGCTTCCATTTTCTCGTGAGTAACACAATAACACGTTTAATACAAATCGAAAACAAATAATTTTTATTTCACTTGTAAAAGTGTCGAAAATACCCTACCTTAAATGCTTGGAGTTTGAATACCCTTTTGTGTCCAATTTGTAATAAAATCCTACGTACTCTTAACCTCTCCTTAGAAAATTTTCAGATTCAAAGTGCCTTTAGTCTATGAAAAAATGGCAAAATAAATTTATGTGTGAGTATAAAAGTTTGGGAGGGAAAACATGGCTTTTGAGGGTTGTAGGAGGTTATGGTTTTAAATTGCAAATGGGCGGTGTTTGGTAGTTAATTAAATGGGGGTTATCAAGGATAATGTGAGTGGGGGAGGTTATGGCAAGTGGATGGTATGGGGTGCCTTAGTGGAGGAAAACCGTGAGTGGGAAGAATTCAAAATAGTGGGATTGAATTTGGGGTTATTTGGTACAATGTAATTGGTGTATTTAATTTTTAAAATTTAAGTACTTAAGATAGGCAACAATTAATAAGTGTTTCAGCACAAATAACATAATCAAATCAAAATAAAAAATTTTCGTTTAAAAGAAATGCGAGACCTTACAATTTTTTTTAAAAAAAAAACAAGTACGCGAAACTCTACTATCGTGACCCAAAACTTTAATTTGAACTTTTAGGAACTGTTGTAGCGATGAAATAATATAATCTAAATTATTTTTCAATTTATAAAAAAAATTCTTTTAAAACGAAACACAAGATTTTTATTTTTGTTTCAGTCGTTGTATAACTTTTTTGCTGAAAATTGATGTGTGCAAGTACCTTGACTATATTTCATCCCTTTGACCTATTCTCTCATCCAACGTCCCTATCACTCTCAAATCTTCATCGTGAGGTCCGAAACAACTTTAGAATATCTTTTCTTCAATCCTTAAACTTTGAATCTCTTGCAATTGAGCCATTTTTCATCACTTTCCACCAATTCCATCATTTACTTCGATTTGTACCTAACAAAGACAATACACATATAATTAAGACATAATTCATCAACATAACTAATAAATACTCTAACTTAAATGCTCAAATAAGTGTATAAAATACGTTTATCAAACACCCCCAAACTTGAATATTTATTTGTCCTTAAACAAATTAAGCTTAACTTAAAACACAATTAGTTAGATAACATGTCGTTGGTCTCGGGATTGAAATTCCTGTGTCAAAACAATAATAGTTTCAAAATCACATAGAATAATCAATTTCTACCTATTTAATGGACAACTCGACGTGTGTGTGAAGACTTATGCGAAACATCACAAACTCATGCTTGGTTCAATTCTCGACCATCAGTGGTCAAATGTTTTATTTATTCACTTGTGAAATACACACCCTAAAATAATATACTTCTATTTTCACTCATTTTTCCAAGGTGTGATCTTAGGCTAAATTTCAGATTATCCTAATTCTCACTCTCTCTAATTTGGATAGATATCACTAGTAGCAAGCTAACACTTGAACAACTAAAAGTTCTCGTATATTTTGATCGCTTTGACCTCTAAGATTCAACTAGATTAACCATCTCTTATTAAAGGTTTAGTTTTTTCAGCCAAGTGTTTGGGGCTTAATCGAAGTATGTAGTGCGTATTTTGTTTCATGCACTTGCTTTTTTCAATTATACTATGCATATTCTGTTTCATCCACTAGTTCAATCCCTTTTTTAATTTTCTTTTTAGGATTTTTGATAGGTGTCCTCATTAGAATCTTTTGGGGTAAGATAGCAATACGACAACTTTTCTTTTTTTCATACGATGATTAGTGCAATGTCCATCATTAAATACTTAGTCTTAAAAATGAACCCATAAATCAAGATTCACCTAATGTTCATTTTATTGATTTTAGACAGTTCACACAACAATCTCACACGTGTAATCCATAATCATATCAATATTCCCCTACACTAGTTCAACCATTTTCAAATTAACCCAGAAGTGGTTTAGGAATGTATGTAATTATAGATTTTCTCGATTTTAGCAACTAAATTCCACTATATTCAACATATTCAAGCTTTACACTTATTCGGGGACCTAAAATAACGGCATTTGATAGTTCTTTTAACAAAATAAACTCTAAATTGTTTATGGCGAAAAATGGCAAAAATCTAATGTAAAAGGACCAACTTACATTATATGAAAGAATTGAGGACTTGGAAGAAAAGAGAGAACTCGACAGCGAACGAAAAGAAAAAAAAAGAAGAGGGAAAATACACGCAGAAGCCGAACACGCAGACGGAAGAGAAAATAAAAAACAAAGGCAAAAACTGAAACAAAAAGAAAAAGGGAAAAGTAGGATGTGGAATTAATTTGTTATTACACAAATTGGAGGTTGCCTTGGTTACATAAAGACAGACAGAAAGTTGAAGCAGAAAAAGGACGGGTACACATATACACATGCAAACAAAGGCGGAAAATTGGGGCAAAATTAATTCCCAATTTGTTCACGTTTGATCAATTTCTGGTGATCTCTTTCCACTTTTGCATGTTTAGTTTCAATATTATGTTAGGCTAAATCTTTACATTGCTAAGATATTGGTGAACCATTGTTTTGAAACTTTTAGTATTAATTAATTATTTTGACGTGAATGCGTGGATGTTTGTTATGGTTTAATTTATTTTTTCAATTAATTGACCACTAGTTGAATTATTTGTGAATTTTATTATCGTCGAGAGAGGTATTAGGATCGTTAGCACGTGGTAATAAATATTGTGAGGTTCAATAGAGGATAGAGATATGTTTTTATGCCTTGCATATTTTTTTAGATGTTCTAACTCGTTTAATACTTTCTTATATGTTGGTATCTTTTATAGAGATATAAAAAGGTCGCATATATGATTAGATTTAATTGCTATCGAGAGAAGTTTTTAAATAAATTTGGAACTTCTACCAATTCGCATGATATATAACAAGGAGTCATTTTAATTGTTGTACTAAAAATGGATTAACAAGGGGGATTCTCTATCTTAGCAATACATTTTAGAAATTTGATAAACTTTTACTTTGATTTATAGTACGTGATAAATTAGACATAAACTTATTACAAATTATTATTGATATTCGATTAAGGTTATTTTAACTTTAACTCGATAAAACACGTAGTTCTCGTGGGTTCGACACTTTACACACTACTATATTACTTGATCACGATCCCGTTCACTTATGGGTTTTCAAACGGTCACATATGAACCAAAACGCTCATTCATGATGTAAAAAATACAAGTCAAGTGTACAAGAAAGATCAATTTATACGTAAATAAGTAGCAATCAATCCCAACATGTCATATTTCTGCCATTCCTAGTCTAACATATAATTTCAATATATATACATTATTGTGGGCAAGTCCATATAACCCACACAAGTACAAAAAAGTAGGAAAATCAAATTCTTTTACATTGTATAGCATAAAACAAACATGTCCATATAACCCACACAAGTACAAAAAAGTAGGAAAATCAAATTCTTTTACATTGTATAGCATAAAACAAACATGCAAAAGCAATAAAAACACACATAATAGAAGATAATATCCCACCCCCAAACTTAAAACGTGCATTTCCCTCAATGTACGAAAATATGTCATTAAGTATGCAAAAAGTAGGGCAAAGAGGAGAAACTGAAGTCTTTTTGAGTAAAGCCGAAGGTGTGACTGAAATGGCATGAAAGTGCAAGAGCCAGAGGCTCCGCTTGACTACGTTCGTCCCCTTGTTCAGTGTTATTTTGAGTGTTCCTAAATGTCATGTTCTTGTTATATGAATAATATTTAAATATTAATGACCAAGTAACCTGAAACAATTAATATTATGTTAAAACACCTCATAACCAATAAGAAAATCGAAGGACAAAGGGAAAACGGAACATGGGATGTAGGCAGGTTACGACAGCAGGTTGTGGCTACAAGTTACTGTTCAAATTTTTTTTTTTTTGTTATTGTATGGATGATGACACATGAATAAAAATAAACTTCATATCCTATATTTAGAAAGCATAATAAATAATAGGGAAGAAGATTAGGTTGTCTCCCATAAGAGGTCGTTTATAGTCATTAGCTTGATTTGGTCGTTTTAGCTGCTTAAGGTGGCTTGAAAAGAGAATTTTCGACCTTGCAATGGCTGCACTTGTAGACATATTTAGCCTTATCCTCAACTGTCCAGCGCTGGAAGTTTTCGTACTGATCTTTTCTCCCTAACCAGTCTACCAATGACCTTCTTGTAGCAATGACTTGCATAGTCATCCTTTAGTCCAGTTTCGATCTTCTTACACTCCTCAAAGTAGGATGGTTGTTTAAGTTGAGTGTTTATGGTAAGGATGTTGATAAGTGCATTTTGATGCACTTATTTTACTGTTAAAATATGAAAAATTGTTGGTTAATATGTTGGAATATGATTTAATTCTATGCAATTTGAAAGAGTTGGAAGCTAATTGGTTGAAGACAATAGGCTTTGGATGAATAATTGGAGAAAAGAATGCAAAGATTGCGAAAAATGGCAATATCTAAAGTTTGAGGGCCAAATTGTAAATACTCAATAGTTGATTCGGACCGCAAGAAGATACTTTGAAGATTTCTAAGAGACAACTGGATGTAATTGGAACTCAAAATAGAATGGAGTATGATCAAAAAATTATCAAAATCAATTTTCAATTCGCACAAGATATATTCCATATTTTTAGCCGAAGATTAAGACCCATTTTTGACATAGTGAACGTTCGAATTGGAAGAAATATATTTATATCAAAGTTGTAGCCCTTTGAGTTAACTTTTCAACACACTTTGGATAGCCTAAATTGGATATCGGGAGACAAAGTTATGACCACAATATTGACTACTATGCAGAGACAAAAAATCTGCGCGCAAAGGCAACTTTCTTTATTCGATTGAAACTCTTTTGAAAACCAATTTGGATGTGATTTTCATCCAATTTTCGAATCATAAAAATACTTAACAGCGAAATACATATTAGGAACACCTCCATACACTTTTCTCTCATCTTTTGGCTCAATAACTCCATGAATAACTAAGCAATTTGGTGAAGCAAGGGAGGAACTCAATGGATTTGGTGATTTCACATCTTTTATTTATGTAATTTGTTATTTTTCTTGTTAAACAATTCCAGGTTTAGATTTTCTTTTCATAAATTTATTTTGAAATTAGTTTAACTCTTATTAGGTTTTTCATAGATATTAGTCATGCTTTTTCTATCGAACGATCGAAATACTTGTTGAATTTCAATTTCATTTATTTTACTGATGTGATTATTTACTGCCTTATGCTTGATGTAAATGGTCGATTTATAATCTGATTTCAATCATGATTTGTGGGAAATTATTAGAGAAAATATATATTCTAGGGTTACATTTGAATTAAATTGGTTTTTAACGATAAATCTTCTGATTAGAGTGTCAGGATGAAAGTATCTAATTGAGTTATAAAAAATGTATAATTGACGTTGAATGATCCGATCTAATTGAGAAAATTTCGATGCTTCACTTTTTTAACTTATTGATTTTAATTTCATTACTTGATCTATTGATATTTAAATTTTATTTTGAAAAACAAATCATTTTCAAACAATTCACGAAAAACCCTAATTTATTGAACCCTTGAGTATTTTTTCATCTCCCTGTGGAATGGACACCCAAAAATTGTGCAACAATTATTGCGTTATTCTTTGGGCGTAATCAGATGTATTGCTTATCCTCCACCCTCAAGATTATCTCACATGTTTTGAAGTTCAACAAAGCCTGGCTAGTTGGTAGGAATGGTCTTTCTGAGATTACTAGCATGTCTCGATTCTCTCCAATGTCAAGGACTATGAAATTAGTTGGGAAGATGAAATCTCCAGCTTTGCTGAGAATGTCTTCAACTATTCTCCGAAAATGTTTTATCAACCTATCAGCCAGCTATAGTGTGATTGATGTCTTATTTGGCTTCCGTAATCCTAGTTTCATGTAAATGTTCAAAGACATCAAATTAATACTTGCTTTAGAGTCAACTAAAGTATTAATGTTATGAGAATCTCCTATAGAGCAAGTTAGGGTAAAACTCTTTGGGTCTTTTAGTTTAAGCGGGAGCTTATGCTAGAGGATTGTACCGTACTCTTCAAATAATGTAACTATCTCATGTTCGGACAGCTTCTCTTCTTAGTCTACATTTCTTTCAAGAACTTGGAGTAGATAGAAATCTGTAGAATGGTGTAAATGAAATGAATATTGATGTGAAGTTGTTTGGGGATATCCAAAAGCTTTTCAAACTATCTTTCCAACTTGTTCCACAACCTTTGAAGAAATGGGACTGGAGGTGTAAGTGTAGTGACGAGAACGATTGCCTTAACCTGTGGATTGTCTGAATGCTCTTGTTGTTTCATCTCTATCGACTTTTCAGACTTCTCTACTTGCTCTTCACTTGTAGTAGGTACCTAATTACTCTCAGTCTTTTTTCTTTTGTGCTGATCTCTAGCAGCTGAACTCTACTTCTTGTTGTGATGACCTTAACATATTCCTCTTTGGTTTCACGTTTGAATGATGGTGTCTCAGCACTTGCATGATTTACAGCTTCCACTACTAGTACCTATTCCCATGTATTTTCTCTTTGTCACTGGTAGGGTATCCCGTGTTTTGGTGGACAAAGTAGATGCTATCTGCCCCACCTAATGTTCTAGTTTTTTTAGAGGCTCGTTGATTTTGGAATGCAGTCTCAATCTTTGTAATGTATTTGATAAGAAGATCCTCCAAAGATAACCTATTCTTTTGTTGGTGCTGAAACCCTGGTGGGTTTTCCCAAACTTGATTTTCTTGACCCATATTATTATCCCATGAGAAGGTGGGATAATCTCTCCAACCTAGATTATACGTGTTGGAGTATGGGATGTTCTGCTACCTCTAATGATTCATAAAAAGGTTTATAACATGTGATCAAAGATGGAAGTTAGCCTATTCAAATGGAGGATACACAATAGCAAGTTGAATGGGTGGACGCAATGTAACCCCAAGTTATGCCATTTTTAAGTAGAGGAAAGAAGTTGGAACTTCAATTCAGCAACTATTGGACTTTACGAACAGTCTACTCGATATTTCTAAATTATAGTTGACATGAATTGCATAAAAACTGGGTGAAATAGACATTTAAAATCTTTGAAAGGCATCATCTAAGTATTCATAAAAGATTTACACAATTGTAAATTTTACTAGAAAGTTAAAGAGCACTTCGTATCGTCAAGCACTTGCCACTATGCCAGCCACTACCATGCCTCGAGTTAACTTGTAGCATTTTAGTAGGGGATGAGTACCATAAGTAATACTTAAGAGGAAACACTTAAATATATATATATATATATATTCCTGAAATGCAAATTTTGGTTATTTGTGTCACCGTCAATTTGCAAAGCGAACATGTGATTATGCAGTCTACTTATTCTTAGATTTTGATAACCCCTTTCGAGTACTAGAAATAATCCTCCTATTATCTTATTCAAACCACCAAAAGGTGCTTCCATTTTGTCATGTGTAACACTATAACACTTTTAATGCAAATAAAAAACAATTAGTTTTGCTTCACTTACAAAAGTGCTGAAAATACCACACTCAAATGTTCAGAGTTTGAGTACCTTATTTGTATTCAAAGGTTAATGTTTCCAAATGAAATGAAAATGGCGGTTTGGCAGTTAACAAAATGGGAGTTTAAAATGACAAGTGGGGAGTGATTAGCCACTTAGTGGGCAGTATGCCTTAGTAGAGAAAAGAATCATATTTGAGGGGTTTGAAAATGCTGAAAATTGGAGCCGTTTGTAGGGCAAAAATATTATTTATTATTTTTCTTAAGGGCTGTTTGGCATATACAATAAGTGTACCAAATCTTAATTTTAAGGACTTAACACATGCGGCAATTAATATAAAATGTGTTGTCATAATTAACGCAGCCAAACCAAAATAAAAATTTGTCGTTTAAATGAGAATTCGATACATTATAAAAATTTTAAGACATGCGCGCAACTTAACTATCGTGACAAAAGCTTTAATTTGGACTCTTAGGAAGTGTAGTAGCGACATGGTAATATAATCCAAATCATTTTCGAGTTCTACAAGAAAATTTATTTTAAAACGAAAAATAAGATTTTTTTTGGGGGGTCGCTACACCAAAATAATTTAATTTATTGAGAAGAAAGGAAGAACCCAATTTTCAAACAAATAAGTCGCCCAATGCTCAATAATGTAAGCAGTCAAGCATACACCTTAATAAAATTGATGAAAATAGAATAATATAAAGACCATAAGTGATAAGTGTGTTTTGCACACTTAATT
>CAIGRS010108804.1:0-21833 GCA_903798395.1 Fraxinus floribunda | reverse complement strand
ACATTTACTACATCCTTTACTACAATGATGACTAAAATGCCAAGTGACGCCTCCCTATTGGAGACCCGGCGCCCCTCCAATAGGGGGGCGCCACTTGGCATTTTAATCATCTATGTAGTAAAGAAGAAAGTACATGAAGAATTATCCTTTATCAAATGATGTATCGCCGATCAAGTGTAAAAAAAAAAGAAAGTCCAAATTAGGCACGTCACTGTTAAATACCCCATCTGTCCATGAACTTCTATTCATGTTTCAATAATGTCCCAAATACGCCATGAGACTTCTGAATTTGATTCCAATCCATTTGACTTGTTGTCCCACTAAGATGCTCTTTATTTGTTTCATCCTCTTTATTTTAGGTAATCCATGTTGGAAAAAAAGCAAGTAATGAAATCATTGTGAATTAATCTAGGCATAATAACATCGTGAAAATGAAGGCACGAAAAATGGTCGATGCAAGAGTTCAACTCTTTCTTCTTAAGACGATAATGCCCCGCACTGGTGCTGACGATATTCCGACACTCATCTCCCAAGATACAACGATATCGACTTGTAATGGTAGCACTACAAATTACAAGTCCCGACGAACCTATTAATGTTTTGATCTCTCTACAATATGAAGGACTAAAATGCACGAAAATATTTTTTTGAAGTTGGATGCAAATATGAATAATGCAGGGACAAATGAAGAATTTCGAAAGAAGAGTAAAATCAATTATGATTTTGGAGAGAATGAAACAGGGGGTATAGGGGCTTATTTATAAAAGTTGAAAAAAAAGACACAACAACCGAAATGTTGTGTCTTCAACAGACACAAACTTTTTGGACAGGAATCGCCAACCGTCAACGGTCTTTCTAGAAGAATCCACGTGTTGCCACAGAAAAATCGGGGAAAAATAATAATATAAATTTAAGATATTCTTATTTTAAATAATAAAATAATATAAATTAAATATTATTTTACCAAAAAATATATTGGGCCAAGCCCACAACTCGTACCCATGCTGGCCGATCGGACGGACGACGACGATGTGCGCGTGTAGGCTTTGGCCCAACCTAATAACATTTAGGTTCTCAAAATTTATTGGTATCCTTGGGGTCCAAACCCAAGTCTCAAACTTGAGCAATGATTTATATTCTTCTAACTTTCCTATGTGGGACTGACACTTTTCCAATTTCCCACCAATTTTTATTCCAATTTATTTCAATTTCAATTGGTCATCTTTTGAGTTTAATTTCTCATTCAAAATTGATTTTGAGAAAATAAATACACTTTGACACTTTTCCAATTTTCCACTAATTTTTATTCCAGTTTTTTTCAATTTCAAGTGGTCATTTTTTACCTTAATGTCTCATTCACCCTAGATTGATTTTGAGAAAATAAATACACTACATAAATCTACTCATGGAGTTGAACACATTTAATAAAAGAAATATTTTATTCAACTAATGGAACCCACTAAAATAATGGTCAAAAATTGGTCAAACCAACTAAAAAAAAAAAATCAATTTTCCAACAATCGATACTTATTTCAAAGAGTCCAACAAATTGTAAGTGTCAATTACACGATTAGATATCTTAATTAGATTTTTATCTTTACATTTGAAATGTCCAAATCACTTAATGTTGTGAAACCGACATTGTTAAGACAATCTCCAACCATGCATCAAAATGTGGTAAATTTGCACCATTTTACACTAAATTGAAAATCATCTCCAATCCAATACACTAAAAATTACATCAAATGAACATTGTTTCATCATTTTCTTTATTTTTTTATTATTAACAATTTATTTATCTCAAAAATATTTATTTATTTTATTGCGACATACATTACTAAATAAATAATCACGTTTAGTTAACGAAAATATTGAATTCAATAATATTAAATTCATTACTTATTTATTATTGATTACATGATTAAAATTTATTATAAATGCACACAATAAAAAAAAATTTGGTACAAAATGAAAAAGAAGTTAACCATTTTGGTGCAAAATGGTTCAAATGAATAATAATATGGTGCAAAACTATTCATTTGTACCAAAATGGTGCAAAATATAGAGCTAAGTTGAAGAGATTTTTTGGTGCAAAATGCTGTTTCGGGATAGCATTGGAGATGGCCACCATCAATAAGTCATCTATTTTTAAAAATTCATCAAGATGCTCTTTATATAAGAAAACATACTCTTTAAAATAAAACCACTGTCATCATTGGAGATGTTCTTAGGATATAAATGGCATTTCAATTTGGAAAAATTGCATTAATGGTCCTAAATTTATTTGCTAACTATCAAGTCGATCCCAATCTATAACCTTTAAAAATGAAATAAACTAGTCTTCAAAGATTACATTATAATTTCACCGGTACTATCCAATGACATAGATTGTTCATATCTCCAACCTTTCACTATAACTAATTCTCGAACCTTATTATTCGAGCAAACTCGAGAAAAGATTTTACCTTTTGATATAGTCAGTTTCGTACAAATAGACTTTCTAGATAAAATGGATAATGACATGACCTGTTTCAAATTGTATCAAGCGACTCAAATGGGGACATTTAACTCGTGTTTACACTTCTAATGCATTTGGTATTAACTTTGAATTTGATCATACTAACCATAATATGGAACTCTTAATTCTAATAATAATCACGTCAATAAATGATGTTATAAGCTAACAAGTTGATTTTCTGAACTAACATGTAATGAATATTAATTTTGAATTTCTCTTTCAGTGATCTTGTTGGATGAGCATTTGCGGCCTCAAATAATTGTATCAAAGGTCGCTGCACCATTGACTTGTCATCGATAGGGACGAGATAATGTCACTAGAACCGTCCTACTTGTACCGACGGTGGGTAACAAACACCATGACCGGTCCCCTCACAATAGGGGGCCCACATTTTTTTTTGAAATTTTTTATTCATGTGGGGCCAACCATCATGTGAGAGTTTGTCAACTTTTTTGTCAAATAATTTTGTACAACAAGCTTTATTCTATGTCACTATTAGGTCCAATTGGTCGATCTCTTTATCTTGATATATTTTTTTAAAAAATAAAATAAAATTGCGAGGTAAAAAGTAGGGTTTTTTTTTTTTTTTTGTCATTTTACAAGGAATGTTCAAATGAGAGTGACTTCTTACCTACTTGTATCGCACAAATAAGTGAATAGTGTATTTTCAAATAACAATATTATATGGTTCATTTAAAAATTTAAGCTATTATCATAGGATAACTCTACTTGTACATAATTTGGATTACATAATGGTGTCCATACACTTACATATGTGAGATCCATTAGAATATTTTATTCAAGCGGACCCCACCCCATGTGAATGTATGGACATCATTATGTACACCAAGCATCACTCATTATTATATAAGATTCACGTGGGTTAATTTTAAGTTATGTGTTCAACATGTCCCTTCACGTACAATGCAAATTCATTTTTATTTATTTTTTAATCAAAGATACACGTACACAATTTTTATAAATGACAGTAACGAGACTTGAATCAATATATTTCATCTAGCTCTAATACCATGTTTATATCTCATTTAAATCAACTAGATATATTCGTTTAATTCGTCTTGAACAAATATCTATCTTCAAGTCAATTTAAATTTATTTACCTTTTCTATTGGACAAATATCTATCATCAAATATTAGCTTGTGTATTATAATTAGCTCATTTGATTTAGTTAAAAAAATTGATAAATTAACAATTAATCTTTAATTACAAATCTCATAGGATCCATAGTTTTTAACAATTTTAACTACACATTCATGAAATTTTATCAAAATAAAAAATTACTAAAAAACAAAACCAAACATGGAGTAATGCTTTTATCGTATATAATAGAATATTTTAAGATGGCCAACGAGGTCCCACCATTAATTAATCATGAAATTTGAATCAGTTTTGCAGTGTGTACAAAAAATTGTGCACACAGAAAACTGACGAACACACACGACAGAGGTGGGGCTCGCATTATTTGCAATATTTAATTTCACATGGAGCTAGCCCACCTCCATGTGAGTTTTCTGTTGAACTTCTGTGGTGATTTTTCTGTACAAATGGAAAAATCATACATTTCAAGGCGACAGTAGTGCCAGTGTAAGGTGGGGAAATGGGGGAGTTGAAAATGGAAAGGCTACAAAAGTGATTGGTGTTGTCCAAAATCTTCTATTAATATTAGGTAGAATACCATTGTTGTCTTAGATTTACAAGAATGAATTTTGAATCTCTGATTAAAAGAATATTGTGTGGCTCCTATTATCTAGATTTACTAGAACAACTGATGATTTAAGGCATCATATCCACTGACAAGTCAAGTACATTCAATAGAAGAAAAATTCAAAGTCGATAAATGCTGACCTTGGTTTCTGCACGATTGACATTGTCAATAGATCTCAACTCCACACAAAATCACTTGGGTAGAACTGATTTACAAAGGGTAAAATGAGAGTGTAAAATTGCATTACTTTCAAATGACATTAAATGTGAACATTTATAGTAGAAGGGAATAAATGACAATCATTGGATGAAGAGATATGTGACATCATCTTAAATGGGAGTGTATTGTCACAAGTTGACTAAGTAAAAGTTGAGAAATGACAACCGTTGGATGCATAGACTTGGCAAATTGACTTAGTAAAATTGCTGCTGTAGAGAGGTCATGTCAATCTATCATAGAAGATCTTATGCAAAAAAACCTTTTAGAAAGCGTACTTCATACATTTAGATGTCATTCACCTTGAATTAGGTTGCAACGCCTCATATTACTTCATCTCGTCTATGAGGGTTTGACCTTTCCATGAGGGTTCGATCTCTTTAAGGAGGTTTGGTGAGATTGCTGGGGAAGCAAGGTGATGTAAAGTACTGGTCTGGGTTCATTTATTGTGTGGATATCACGTGATTGTTCTTGGATTTTCATTAGATGAGATGTAATAATAGTCCCTGAAGTTCATGTATGAATATTCATATAATGCGTGAACTTTTAGGTTGAGATTGTTATCCATGTTGTGTGATATGTTTGTTTTTCAAATGTGATGCCTTGACATACAGCATTTTATGTTGGTTGAATTTGTGTATATTAGTAGATGCCTGGAGTTGAGTTTGGATCTTAACGTCTCGGTTTGACATAACATGACTTGGATTTGGGAGCGGGCTTATAAAGAGATTATTATTTTTAGTGGAAATTACATAATTATAGGCTTTTGAAGATGACAGTGTAAAAGTCAGGTTTGGAAGTTTTTTATTCAGACTTCAAGTATTGATTTAATTATTGTTTAATAATTAAACGATATGTGTAATAACTGATGAAATCTTTACTCCCTTAATTATCGTGATTCAAAAGTCACATGATATTCATTTGAACCATTGTTATTTCAAACTAATTCCACATCACAGAGGTCACAAGTAATAGAACATGTCACTGATCACTGTCACAGGTCACACAAAATATTTGACCATGCAGCGGTCATAATTAATATGCCCAAGTCACATATATTAGTCACATATATTAATCTGATGGTCGGTCATAGTTGATATGATGCATAATTAACCCTTTACATAACACATTCTATTGTGTTGGTCACCAATCATAATATCAAATCACAGATTCTATTTCAAAAGTAATATGACATTCATTTGTACCACTATTATATCAATGAATATTTCATTTACAGTAAAATGATATATCAATTGATACGTACAACCACTTTATAAAGTGTTGATGCTATTAAAAAATGATCTGTCTACTGCCTGACTGTATCATCATCTGAGTTGTTGTTCTTGGGTTTTTGTCCTTGCTTAATTTTGGCTTAATGGAACTAAATTACCGCATTTTCTCCGATTGCGACCATGTCCTCCACAACGTCTACATTTGACAGTTAGTTTCCCTTCACAGATCACTATATATTAGTTTCAAATCAGAAAAGCATGTCACAATTCACGGTGTTTATTGAATAAGTAGTCACATATGTGTGACTGACACCACGTGTCACATCTATTGTCAACAGTATGTGAGAAGCATGTCACAATTCATGGTATATATGAAATAGGTAATCACATATATTTGCTTGACACCGTAGGTCACAATTATGTATCAAACTATCTACAGAGTGTAACCAGAGTTCATTGTATAATTAATACAACATTTTTTTAGACGTCAAATCACAATCACATAATTGAAAAAATAATGGTCATAGATGATTTTAACGTTGGTTATTCCAATAAATGTTTCAAATAAAAGAATGTGATATAATTGTACAATTTTCTTTGTATTGATCACATATAAGAAAGCAGTAAATACTTGGAATGATTACCTTTACGTCATGGTTCTTACTTGGATTGTCTTCTCTTTTGAGATAATGTTTATTTCACCAAATTGATTCCCAAATCTGTGACGCGAAATATCAATGTGGGTGAAATTGTTCAATTTGTTATCAACATCAATGGACAATGTTACCTGTTCGTTTTCACCGACGGCTGAAATGGGGTTTTTACCATGAAAATATGAATTCTAGCTTGATATTTAATTTTGGGATGCCAATTTGTAGTTGACAGAGTCCTGTTATAAAAGGAAACTAAGCCCCTATTTGTCCCACATTATTTTTTTCATTCTCATTCTTCTACTTATTTTCAACCACACGTTCTTCAATAAAATAATATTTTCAATCACATTAATAACTTTTCATTCCTTTTCAACCACATATTTCTCATTACATAACTCCAAAAAAATACATTCTCTCATTTTAATGCGCACCAAACACGATCTAAGCTTGATTGTAGGAAACGAATGTAACGGAATATATATATATAGAAATTTTGAATTTTTAAACTATCCACCTGAGTTGTGAATTGGTGTAAATTATACACCTGAATTATGATTTTTTTTCCCTTAGGATATAATATGGGCCAGCCTTTAGCCTGTTTGTGTAATTTGGCCCAAAACAATATGACTACTACTTTTGTGGCCTCTATAACTCATAAATACATACCCAAATCCGCAAACTTCTCTAGTTCTTTCTTTCGTACGTCAAACCGAGCACAAGCAGGCAGCTGTTAGAGTTCTCTCTCTGCAGCTAGGGTTTCAGGTCTCTCTTATATCTCTGTGTACAAACCTATTTCCACACACTAAATGTTTATATATTAATGTTATGAACCAAAAGCCTGAGGATTTTCACTCGTTCTAAGTAAGATCTATAAAATTCACGTTTTTTCATATTCTTTCACGTTTGGGTCTCTACTAGATTATATCTATAGAGTGCACGAGGATCTTTTTTTTTTTTTTTTCCAATTTACAATAAATAATTTTTTCTCGTTGCTTTGGTATTTATTTATTGTTATTGTATGGATTATATGTTCAATTTTGAACTTTGGAGATTTAATTCTAATATTTTCTGAAAGCTTGAAAATTAGAATAATATGCGTGGATAATGTTAAATTGGTCTCCTTTAGCAGGGTGTTTTGAGTGAAGATGTCTCGGGTGTATATCGGAAACTTGGATCCTCGAGTAACTGAACGAGAACTTGAGGATGAATTCCGCACTTTTGGAGTCATCAGAAGGTGAAAAGAGAGTTTTTACTATAGTATGTTACTGGGAATTTGGCCGATAATTATACATGTGAATGAATTTCTGTATTAGTTCGGCTTATATACCTCTTGACTATGCTAAAATACCGTGAAGTTATCAAGGGGAGTGGAGATTTCCACATTTCTGGACCTGGTGGAAACATCCCTATCTTATTGATGAATTCTAAATTATTTTGAATTGGATGTTTGCTGCTTTGATTGTGAAATCGTTGTCAGATATAATTTTATCGAGGCTCCATTTTTGGTTTACTGCTTACTGTTCCATAACAGTGTCCTATTCTTTAGGCCGATGAGTTGTTTGCTTCTATTTGTCAAACATAAGCATTTTCATAACTATCCTTTTCTGATTTGGAATAAAAGTGCTTTTTTTTTTTATGTTAATATGGAAAGCATTGGATTAATTATGTTGCACATCAAGAAGATAGTTTGATTGTCCTAATGTAATTATTAACAGTTGAAAAACAAATATCTTATACTAGAAGAGATAAGATTGATCCCTGACTCAAAAACAAGTCAGCATGGATTGATTGATTCACGATTTATTCTCCTAAAAGATGGATCAAGATATTATTGTATTAGTGTGTTTGTACAAATTCATCAGGGCTCTATCATGTAACTATTGTCTTATCTTCTATTATCTTTTGATGAGCTTGTTTTTCTTTTTCTTATTTTAAATTTTAATGTGTTGTGTAGTGTCTGGGTTGCAAGAAGACCCCCTGGCTATGCTTTCATTGATTTTGATGATCGAAGGGATGCTCAAGATGCTATACGAGAGCTAGATGGTAAAATTGTTGAAATTTACATTGTCAAATATATTTATTATGGTCCAATTATCGTCTTGTACTGGGGCATGGGATTTTGGAAGATTCCTCTAAATTTAGTGGGTTTGATTTCACTAGAACTCTTGTGTAGTCTACTTTATTTTGCATCTGCAATTCCAATTTGAGGACACTTAGTTGTTTCACATTTTTACCATTACACTGGGACTTAGCCTTAGCCATGGTGTAGAAAATTGACCTTTATCCTATTAGAATAAGGCTAATAATGATAAAATTGCATGTATTTAAAGAATATATATTATTATTGGTCTTTCAACATAAATCTTCACAAGTAGAACTTCAGGATGCCGAGATTTACATTGCATCCATGCTTTCTTTGTTTCCAATCTCCATCTTGATGCTGGACACCGACCTGGGTGTCCAGTGAATTGGTCTGGTGAATGTTAAGAGGAAAAAGAATTTGTACTTACATATATCAAAATTATATACCACCTCGCATGTTGATTCAATATTGAAATGTTAATACTGTAAGAGTGCTTAATTTTTTCAGCTGTTATCTTGTTATGTTGCATTTTCTTATATCAACATTGTGATGTTAAATTTCTTAGAAATCATATCCTTATTAATTGGAACAGGTAAAAATGGTTGGAGAGTAGAGCTTTCTCACAATTCTAGGGGTGGAAGTGGTGGCGGTGGCGGTGGCCGTGGTGGGGGGCGTGGCCGTTCTGGTTCTGATTTAAAATGCTACGAGTGTGGTGAGCCTGGTCATTTTGCCCGTGAGTGCAGGAACCGTGGAGGTTCTGGAAGGCGTAGGAGTCGCACTCCCCCTAGATATCGCAGAAGCCCAAGCTATGGTAGAAGGTAATCTATATTAAGTTGCGAGGTGTTTTTATTTTTGGGAAAAAATAAAGAACAACCTTGACTGTTATTTTCAACTCCATGTTTGCATGACGCTGTTGATTGAATCAGGAGTCTCAGTCCTCGTAGTCTTTCTCCTCGACGTCGAAGTTTGTCGCCCAAAGGTCGCGTCTACAGCAGGTCTCCTTACCGTGGAAGAGATGAGGCTCAATATGCCAATGGGTGAAGTCTTTATTTTCTTATCTCAATACTTCTTATTTATTTTTTCCAGTAAACTGATTGGATTCATGTTTCTCTAGTAGTTCTTAATAGATTTATCTGTGCTCGAATATTCCTGTAAATATTTTTGAGGATGGTTGGGATGGTAATAGAGAACTGTGGTTGATCATGCTAGTAGAATGAGTGAGTTTAATGTTCTAGAAACTTTGTTGTAATGATGTATTGTAGCTTTATCTGCTTGTTTCGCTGATATTTGTTTCCTTGACATCCTTGCATCCTAGTCATTACGTATGTTATCTTGATCAACTTGGAAATCCCTATCGTCCATGTGCATATATGGCACTTGCTACTCACTGTTACGTTCTTCTGTTGCTTATCTGATGAAGTTGCTCTTAATCTTTTTTCTTGCTGTTCATCATTAGATCTTAGTGTGTAGCTTCTATTTTTAATTTTAGCATATTGTCCAGTTTACTTAGTTGATTTCACATTTTGTTCTCACGCAGAAATGGCATTAGGGATCGACGCAGGAGCAGGAGCTGATCACTGGAAGTTGAAAATAATTTGAATCTGTCCAGAAGCTTTTGGAATTGTGTTTTTACTGTGCTTGGACTTAGTTACGACTGTGTAAGTGGGTTGATGGCCTCAGCTTCAACTCCTGCATTTGGTTGAGTTTCTTTACTACTAAGTAGGTTTGTCACTTTATCCTTTTCTCCCTCCCCTTTCCCTTTAAGGTCTACCCATGAACCCCTTTTATAGTTTCTTAAATATGTTTGGATCTTATAGTGATAGCTGATATATTACTATTAGACGCTATTATTCTGATAGAACACTGCTAAAAATATCGTACTTTTGTTTTGTGTCCGAGGTGTCTTCATGGTTCTGCTTCATTGGTTTTGTGCATCTGCACTTGTGGTTTCATCCTTCACTGCCCTGCTGTGGGATCTTCAATTTGAAAGATTGTGGATCCAAGCTGGCTGCCGTTCTAGATTCTTCTTATGATTGATTGTCTGCGGCTATGATATACCTCACCTCGAATAATTACGTTGTCTGCTGCTATGATGTGCTTCACGTCAAATAATTATGGTGTTTGATTATATATAAAGAGCGGCTTCAAACATTTCTGGCAAGGATCTGCCCCCGTCCCCTGAATTATCTGCTAGTGGGTCCTTACTACGTCTTTTATAGTGTGTTGAACAAGACGTCATGCGGGAGTATATTCTAAAGGTGCTCATGTTACCCTCCGTCCCCCTAAAAAATATATTGAAGTCCAGTTTTCTGTTATCGATTTCTGTTGTCCTTTCTGATTGCCAAGAGATATGGATAAACCTTTTCACAAAATTCTTTGAAATTGTGATAGGATTGTAGATTTTATTTTTTTTTATCCCATCTGTTGCCCCAATCAAGATTACAAACTTTATTTAAAAAAGAAAAAAGAACAACTCTCAGTCTTGGGTGGAAACTACTTTTTAAATCCTCATACGGAGCACATTTTACTCTGTGGGAGTTTTCTATATAAAAAAAGTATATTTGGGGTCAGATTGGTGTT
This sequence comes from Fraxinus floribunda, assembly GCA_903798395.1. Lineage (NCBI taxonomy): Eukaryota > Viridiplantae > Streptophyta > Magnoliopsida > Lamiales > Oleaceae > Fraxinus > Fraxinus floribunda. The sequence continues at coordinate 10,824 of CAIGRS010108804.1, read as the reverse complement.
CATATAACAATTTTAGTTTAGTTCTTTTGCTGTCAAAAATAAAGAAGTTTGTGCACCCTTTTGTTTTTCTCCTTGGGACCTTGCCTGATGGCATTTCGACAAGCAAACCGATTAAGAGGTCTGTCTCACTGGGAAAGTCATGTTATTGGTGCTTATTGATTTTCGTGCTTCAAATTGGAGGGCTATCTAGCTTCACTGCAGCAACCTGATTTTTATTTCTATTTTCTGTTATTCATTATTTTATTGCTTATAAATTTGAGGTAGAATTATGGTCCTTCCATTTTGTTCGACTATATTTATACCTCCATTTACTTCCTTTGGTAGAAACGTGGATGCTATAACTCTGTTATGGTCGAGTTCTTTCATCTAATTATGTGCTTGGTTGTACCAGATGGTACTTGGTGATTAGCTCGACATATTGATGGTCGGATCGAACTCGATATTTTTGTTGAGAATCTTGATTTGCATTTTGATCCACCAAAAACTCTAGGTAGATTGCGTCCTTCAGTGGATGCAAATTCTAGTCAATGCAGGTGGTCATAGTCGACGAAGTTCGAATGCTTTAATGATGTCTTTTACGCTGAAAGACAAGACACAAATCCTTATTGGCAGTTGTAGTGCATTTGCATATGATAGATAGACGCGGGATAAAATTTGTCAATTGTATCATCTTAAGCGAGTGAATTTTAGTGGTCAGAGTTCACGTGGACTTAATCCAACGGGTCATGCTACAGGTACAAAATGGGGGTACAAAATAGGGTACATGCTACGGAATGTCAAAAATAATAATGAACAAAACAAGGGGACAAAATGTGGAGCATTTATATAATAAAAAGAACTTTATTATGAATAATATTGACAAAAATATACTGAAATATATTTGTGAGTAACAATTGAGTCGATGCTATTTTTAATATTTTGTTTTGGCGATTAGACATTTTTGGTTTTGTTTTCTAGTCATTTATACTTCGTGCTTGTAACGTTTGAGCTCTCATCTAACATTTGGCTGCCTAAAATCATATTTATATTAAAAAATTGTTATTTTCTTAAACTTTGTGTTCGAACTCAATTAAGATAGCATAACATTGGGTCAAATTGGGAATTTACACCAATTTTTTGTATTTGTTTACAGAATCTTTTTTCAAATAAATATTAAGATGGTCCAAAAAATGTTCTCTCATTTGTAACGTTGTTTAAGAAAAATATATATCTGTTTCCAGAATTATTCGGAGAGTCCGATACTGTTCTATTCAACGTTTTTATTAACTTAATATTAGCAAAAATTGTCTGCCTGCTGCCAAATGGAGATAGGTTGGAGTGTTGGACATCTACAGAAATATTTAAAGCTGCTCCCAAAAAAGAAGAAAAAAAAATCCCATACAAAAACTCAAAAAATGGATAAGAAACATAAATTAATATCAAAGAGCAAAATAATTACTAAAAATGAACATAATGACACATAGTCTACTTTTACATAAGGAGACTAGAAGAATTATACTAATATCAAGAATATGAAAAAAGTAATTGCTTTTTATTTTATTTGTTTATTTTTTTTAACGTAGGAACCCACAACCGCTACCCGTGAATGCTCACTGGGTAAACCTCGCTCCATGTATAGTAGTCCGCAAATCACATAGAAGAGATAAACCACAATAGGCATATCCGGTGTGATGGGTTCGACCGAGGAAATGTTGGTAGGGATTCGAATTCGTGACTTTCAATCTCCGCGTTCACCTGATCCACCAACTCTCTATATTCTACTTAGATAAGTACGTAGATACAACTCAATATATTCCTACTTTTCTTCACAAGAAAGAACCAAATGATAGACAAAACAAAAATATTAAGAATCAAAGTATATTGAAGTGAGCAATTGAAAAAATTAAATGAGTTTTTCTAAAACATTATTAGATAATATAAGACTTCATTGAATTATTATAGAAATAAATATGTAATAAAATAATGTGACACGACAAATTTGATTTATGAATATCTTTTTTGTGGGACCTGTAAATTCTTGGTGCTGACGAGTTAGTTCATGTGCCCAACTGTTGAACTTGTACTAGAATGGCCTCAATCAAGCCAATTAATTATCAATTTGACATCAAATATACTAGAATTATTAACTTTTGATGCTTCAAGGGCTATAGAAAATGTATTAGTAGTATAATTTGTTAATTATTGTGTAAAAGTATGCCATTGATATGTATGTTTAGTGCATTCTTTGAATAGGATTTGACCCGATAACATATACATATTATTATATCAATTAAGATCATATAATGTTTAATTCAACATACTTAACATGACGATAGTATGATAGAAAAAGCAGTATATTGTAGGAGATGCATGTTTGGTTTAAGCATAAAAAAATTTCTTGTAGATGAATAAATTTTATAATAATATTATACTTTTTAGTCAAAGTTAAAACTAAAGGATATCGTTATTTTCATTCACAGTTTTTATATATTCGTCTCCATTAAAATTTTAAAAAATTACTATTTTCATCCACGTCAAATTCCAATATCATCTTTATTAAATTCATTCATTTAAACATTATAGATCCACACAGATTTTATATATTCATCACACTCTAAATACATCTCTAATAGGCTAATACACACAAATTTTATATATTCATAACAAAAATAATGAGTTGATTTTTATTTTTATTTTTGTAATTTCAATTGAAGAGGGTATTTTATGATTTTAATTGAAAATGATGTTTTATCATTATTAGAAATGAAAATTAATGAATGAAATTAGAATGATATATTTTTATTTAATTTTTATATGTCTATTTATTTAGGTAAATTTATATAAGATTAAAAATAGTGTGTGCGTATATATATCGGTACCTAAAATAAATAAGTCAATTAATTTAAACTATTGCATACTTCACCATCAAACTAGTATTCATGTAAATGTGACAGTTATTTTACAACTCAAATTAAGTCAAAATTCAATTAAAAGTAAAATAAATAAATTGTTCGATTGTGTTTTAAAAAAATTACTTTCAAAAGTTAGCCAAAATGCAATTTTTAACATATTTAACTGTACTTATAAAAGTAAAATAGTAGTAAATTAGGACTTAACTCTTTAGAAAATTTAGTTTCCATAAAAAGATAAAAAGTAGTTAACTCTGAAGTCTGAACACGACCAAATAAGGTGTACGTGAATCACTGCAGAAAAAAGTTTTGGTGGCACGTTTGAAAATGTGTTTACCCTAGAAATCAGCTGCCACAAAAATCTCTTCCTCTGTCCCACCATTTTTTTATTTTCTTTCTGCAATCTTTACTGTATTATAATATGTGCTTTCATGGTCTTCACGTCCTTCTCTCTACTCTCAAATCTTTATTTAATTTACTGCATAAAATAAACAAGTGACACAATACACCTGTTTTTCTTCCATTTTACAGCTAAGTTATTGAACAATTTTTTAAGAATCATGTTAAATGTACGTTTCAATTGTGTACATACGTTTTATGTATTTTAAAAAATGTTAGACAAATCATGTGTATTTTTTTTAAAACTATCAAATGGACAATTTAAACCTACAGGCTACATGTAGCATGATTGATCTTTTAGCGAGAGTCAACCCCACACGAAATGCAGGTTCCATCCACCTCATCCACAAAAAGACATTTTTCAATTTTCCCACTTTAAAGGTTAATTGGAATTGACGCCATTTTCCAAGCAAGAATCATGGCGAGAAAGACTTGGGAATGACGGATTCATCCATTCAAATACCCACAGTGCAGAAATTTGGTGAAAATCAGTATACTAACAAATTGTAGGCATGGAGTTCAAGAAAGAGAAGCAAGTCAGGTATTTTCTTGTTCTTCTTCCCACTGTATTCTGCTCTTTTTTATGGGTTTTTGAAAAATTGATTAATGGGGTTTAATAATTTTAATATTTATAGGTTTCATAATGAGGAAAAACGAAATCTTGAAGTTCTCTGGGAACAGAATGAGGGCCTGCACCTTGAAAAACAACTGCCTCTGTATAAAACTTCAGGCCCTCTAAGGAAATCTGAAGGTGGATTTGTGGAAAAGACAAGAAAAAATAAGATTCCTAAATTTGGAAGGTTTAAAGTTTTTCCAGAAGGTCATGAGCCAGAGAAAAAGACAGTACTTGATCCTGGAAGTGAAATTGTCTTAAAATGGAACAGAATTTTCTTGTTTTCTTGTTTGGTAGCACTATTTGTTGATCCATTGTTTTTCTATCTTCCTTCAGTGGTAAATGAAGGGAATTCATCATGTATGCAAACTGATTGGAATTTGGGAATTATTGTTACCTGTTTAAGGACCGTGGCAGATATATTCTATCTGTTGCATGTAGTCATAAAATTTAGGACTGCTTATGTATCACCTAGTTCAAGGGTGTTTGGCAGAGGTGAACTTGTTATGGATCTGAAAAAAATTGCAAGCAGGTACTTGAAATCGGAATTCTTGGTCGATGCAATTGCTGTACTTCCCCTTCCTCAGGTAGTCAAATTTGCTTACTGTAACTACTAGTCATTGAAAAATCTTTACAAGTTTTACCATGGAGATCTACTTTTTAACTCTTTAATCATTAGAAGTTATAATGAAATTTGGGGTTAATTACCTAAGGTGTTTTGTTGAATCAGTGCATAGTGGAACTGGGCTGGTGAAGAAATTCTAATGATCAGCATAAAAAATTGCAAGAATTTTTATGTGATTTTTTCCCTTTTTGAAGATACTGATAAATATAGCTTTTGTATATTTTGCCGGCAATGGGCTTTGTGTGGTTATATTGCTATCTTGTATTGAACTCTGACATGATGCTTGATGCTAGATGACGAAGTCTTAGATATAAGCACATCCTTTATGAAGTGATAGCAATTAATGGCGTTTAGTTCACTTGGTAACGAGAAAAATATTATTTATTTGGATATTTTTCAATTGGAATCTTGGATGTAGTATTTATTTCTATTTTCTTGGATGTAGTATTTATTTCTATTTTCTACAGATTGTCATATGGTCGATATTACCATCAATTAGAAGCTCCCATGCTGATCACACAAACAACGCCTTGGTATTAATCGTCCTGATCCAGTATATCCCGAGATTATATCTGATTTTCCCATTGAGCTCTCAAATTATTAAAGCTACAGGCGTTGTCACAAAAACGGCTTGGGCTGGGGCTGCATACAATCTTGTACTCTATATGTTAGCAAGCCATGTATGTCAATTTTTTAACAGTCGGTTACTTCCTTTGTCACTCAAAATGCAGGATTTTCATTATTTTAGCTTCTTCTTTTTAGGTATTGGGAGCTTCCTGGTACTTATTGTCAATTGAGAGAATTGCAACTTGCTGGAAATCAGCTTGCCGGAATGAATCCAATAGTACTGGATGCTCCCTTAAATTTTTGGATTGTGGCACTTTGGGACATAGTGACAGAAATATGTGGCTAAACAGCACTCTTGTTTTCAATTATTGTAATCCAGAGGGTACGTCAAACTTTAATTATGGGATATTTGGAAATGCCATCGGAAACCAAGTTGTCTCGTCTGCATTTATCGAGAAGTACTTCTACTGTTTATGGTGGGGTTTACAGAACTTGAGGTATAATTTCGGAACTTCTGCTATCTAATTTAAATGGTTATCCTCACTTATATTGTATCATATGGAACCTCATATGTTTCATTATGGTACTTAATTTTGTATAGGTAATTCTATCAATTATTGAGCCATTACCTTCAAAGTTTTCGAAGGATAAACAAATGAACTTCACTCGGGGATTGAAAATTCAAGTTATATAGACTGTGTTTTGAACAATTTGGACTCATTTTTGCCTTTTTTTTATTTCAGTTCTTATGGCCAGTCATTAATGACAAGCACATTTATTGGTGAAACACTGTTTGCGATACTCATTGCCATCCTGGGGCTTGTTCTGTTTGCCCATTTAATTGGAAACATGCAGGTATATTAAGAATTCAGACACTACCTTGTATACTTACATTCAAAATCTTTTGGTTCCTCGCATACTTTTTACTGTTTAAAAATTTGAATGGTTGCCAATCTTCCTATGTTCTGTCAATGAATCTGTTTGAATGCTTTTTTTAGTGAATATTGACTACAAATTCTTTCTAAACCTTTTATTTTGAGGCGTTATATCCAAAATAAGAAAGACATTCAGGGCATGTTCTCTTTACTCTTTTCAGGCCATTTCCAGTTTTCAGTTTTCAAAAATATTGAAAACACGTTTACTTACCTATTTTCAGAAACGAATTTCCAAAAACGAGTTTAAAATTTACAAAGAAAACGGAAAACGCAAAAAATTTTGTTTTGACTTTTTTCAGTTAAAACCAAGAGAAAACTTCATTTTTTAATTTTTGAAAATAATTTTTCTAGAAACGAATTTCCAAAAACGAGTTTAAAATTTACAAAGTAAACGGAAAACGCCAAAAAAGTTGTTTTGGCTGTTTTTAATTAAAATCAAGTCAAAAATTAATTTTTTTTATTTTTGAAAACAATTTTCAAAATGACAAAAAGAACACGTTTTCAACCATTTTAAAATGGACACTCAAAATACAAAACCCAAAATCAATTCAAAACTAAAAACTAAAAATTGAAACACGAAGAGCACAACCCCTTAATTTCTCACAGATTCTCCAAAATACGATCCTGTGAGCAAACTGTTCAACCGTTTATCTGCAAACTGCAATTTAGCGTATTGAGATTTCTTTTTTATTTATAATTTTTCTGAATGTTTTCTTGTCAAGTTTGATATCTTAACTATAGTACATAAATCATCTATAGACCTACATGCAATCTATCACTGTGAGGCTCGAGGAGTGGAGACTTAAACGTCGAGACACTGAGGAGTGGATGAGGCATCGCCAACTCCCCGAAGATCTGCAACAACGTGTCAGACGTTTCATACAATACAAATGGCTTACAACAAGAGGTGTTGACGAAGAATCTATCCTTCAAACCTTACCTTCAGATCTGCGTCGTGATATCCAGCGCCACCTATGTTTAGACCTTGTTCGGCGTGTAAGATTTTTTATACTCAAATCTCCAATAGTTGGTAAAAGTTCATTTCTTTAACTGAAAGGATTCAGTGACTTCTCTCATTCTTAATATGATGGTTGTTTGTAAAGCTTTTATTGTTAAACCACCACATCTGAAAGTTCAACGAACTTTTAAGTTGTTAGAGAGGAGACACATTTATTCAACACCCTCCCTTGTGTTTAAACCCGATCCATATTTTCATCACACACTTGACATGTGCACAGTTTTCTTAAATAGTTGACACCAACACTTGAATTAAATATTTGTTTGCTTTGATATCATGTTGAACCATCAGATCTAAAAACTTAAACCGCTAGAGAGGTGACACATTTATTTATTTAAATTTAGCCTTCGGCATCAATGGCTTCGTACTGCATATCATGCATGATCTTTGTTATATTAGATTAACAATAGCTTTTTCCTAATTCCAATTTCCAGGTACCCTTCTTCTCTCAAATGGATGATCAGCTTCTTGATGCCATATGTGAGCGCCTAGTGTCGTCCTTAAGTACTCAGGGAACATATATTGTTCGGGAAGGTGATCCCATAACAGAGATGCTCTTTATTATAAGGGGAACACTGGACAGCTCAACCACAAATGGAGGCCGGACGGGATTCTTCAATTCGATAACATTGAGACCTGGTGATTTTTGTGGGGAAGAACTGCTTGCGTGGGCATTGGTCCCTAAGTCTACCCTCAACTTGCCTTCTTCAACAAGAACAGTCCGAGCCCTTACTGAAGTGGAAGCGTTTGCACTAAGAGCAGAAGACCTTAAATTTGTGGCAAATCAATTTAGACGACTTCACAGTAAGAAATTGCAACACACGTTTCGGTATTATTCTCACCACTGGAGGACATGGGCTACTTGTTTCGTCCAGGCTGCCTGGCGCCGGCATAGGAAGAGAATGTTGGCTAGAGGCCTAAGCATGAGAGAGTCATTTTCTTATTCTCCCGACGAGCAATTATCTGATGAAAATTGCCAAGAGGAGGATGACAAAAAGAGCACAGCAGCGAATTCTTCTCAGGTGAAACAACACTTGGGAGTCACAATACTAGCTTCGAGGTTTGCTGCCAACACAAGACGAGGAGCACAAAAACTCAAGGATGTTGAATTATCGAAGTTGCAGAAACCTGAAGAGCCAGACTTCTCAGCTGATCCCGATGATGACTAGTTCAAGTTCAGCTTGGATGGTCTGGGACTAAACGTCCACTATCTCTCTCTCTCTCTCTCTCTCACATATGGCGAGGTACTCTATGTGCTCGATCAGAAATTGAACAAAAGGGATAGACAAAGGGACAATTGGTTATGGACCGACTAAAAATTTATCAATAGAACTCTCATGGAAGAGGCATAAAAATGCTCCAAAAAGAAGTTAGTGGACTACAAGTCACATACAGTAATACACGGGAACACCCGATTGTTACACTTAGTTGTATGTTATTAGGAAAGTATATTGTTTGAAAGAATTACACTGCTTCTGATCTATATAATGTTGGTTAGCCGGTGTTTTTACAAAGCATTCCTAGTTGAAAGGAGAACTATCCCACAACTGCCAAATTTAAGGAACGCTTCAATGGCCTAATTTGTAACATATTAATGAACTGCTTTTAGTTCAACTTTCACTTTCTTCCTTGAACAGAAAACAAGTTTATCCGGGTTTGATGGTCTCGTTATCCACACCTACAGTCTGATGATTGGAGGGCTGACCGGTCCTGGTTCTTTAGAGTGGCGGGTTCTAGAGTGCCTGTTCAGGGTGCTGCCAGGGCGATCATATGATGTACAAGTTACTTGACATTCATTCATTCATTAATGCTTTGAGAAAGAGAGAAGGATAAAAAAAAAAGTTGTTTAGCAAAGTAAAATGAGAATTAAATTGGAGTTATTTTTTCTTCAGTGTACAGTGATGCATTGTTACAGTTAAGCATTAATATTTTATGTACCGAGGAAGTTTTAGAACAACTATAAGTCTACAACTACTCTTATGCCTCTTTCTCTGTGGAATAATTCATTTCCCACAAAAATAAATACTACCAACCACAAATTAATCTTTATTGTTATGTAATTTGGGTTTGACTGTAAAAATTATTTATTTTTGTTTATTCTGTTTGGTTTTCATCATTGTTTCTACTGGAAGATGCAATATATTATACCACTGTGTCCAGTATTGTTTGTGAACCTACCTTGTTGGAATATTTCCCTCAAAATTGCAAAAACAAGTTAGTATTAAATTAAAGGAGGGGATCAATCTCGTGCAGGAGTTCTCCTGGAAGGTAAGGTGCAACATGTGTTGACTCGCTCGACACTTTGACAGATCAATTGAGGTGGGAGGGGGGTTGCTCTTGGACCCTGGCTAGTTTGGGACACATCTTGTGGTTTACATGGTTTGCGTCTTGAGGGGCCAAGGTGTAGACCCCAAGATTAGTCGTCGGGGGTGGACACCTGGGTATCAAAAAAAGAAAAGAAAAAGGGGGATCAATCTTTTCACGGTAATAAAATAATGGGTAGAAAAGATATGTACATTCTCGTGTCATATGACTAATTCTTATGATGGAGAATGTAGCGGGTTCACTTTTGCATGCAGACATTGATTTGACATTGATGCATGGTGAATAGTGGAACTTGTGCCGAGAGCTTACAAACTCCTAAGAATGCCAAACACAAGTATTGCGCTATAATTTTTTTGCAAGTTTGTTCGATGAAATTCTTAAAATTAACAAATTCTAAGTAGTTATGCCTTTTCTATTGGAGTACGTCAGCTCTCGATTTTACGAATTGTGATTGTCAAAGTTATCAATTTCAAAAGTTATAGAGCAGCTGAACAAGTGTTTTGGCTCGCTCTTGGTTGAGGTGAATGGTTGTAATATTTTCCTCAAACTTGCCAAAATAGTATCAAAACTATAAGAAGGGATTAATCTTTTTATGATAATAAAATCGTGGGATAATTGATTTTAGACCCTGTTTGATGGTCACATTTTTCATGAAAGGAAAACGAACTCTTCTATGACCGTTTGATTGCAACGTGGAAATGAAAATCGAATTTCAAAGTACAACTACTTTAAACTGTATTTTCTTTATTTTCATAAAAAACGAATTCATATGAATTTGGTAGATTTTTATTTTCTAGCTAACATGAAATTTAAATTTTTTTCCACTTTTACCTAATAAACGACCCAGTAATCAAGGAAATCTTGGAAAAATATAATTGAGATTTTCTGGGACCCAAAAAGTACACGCATCTTTGATCTTCTTGTAGATGTTGATTTTGAGGTCAACTAAATCTTCTTTTCTTCTTTATATATTCATCTTGTTTTTTCTAGCAAAACAAGAAAATAATTGTCTGATATGCGACAATACTAACCAAATTAATAAATGGTTAAACTCTATGCTTATTAACTTCACCTAAATTGATTAGCATTTTCTTCCTGTGGAGGCTGCAAAGTCTCTTTTTCTTTCAAATTTCCAATCTAAGACGTGTTCCTAAATATTTCACCCAAAAAAGAATCTTGATACAACGTTTAGGTTTTGTTTCATAGTAATTTTGAAAAATCAAAAATTGCTTTTGACATTAAGAAATTGTTTTTGGACCTGTTTCAATTTTTTTTTTTTTTAAAGTATTCTCTTGTTAGTAGAACGTTTAGGGTCCGTTTGATAGAAAGATGAAAAATGGATGGAAAGAAAATGTTTTACAGGGAATTGAATTGCCTAGAAATCGTTTTCCTGGGAATTGTAATTAATTGTGTTTGATTGATATAATTTTCCACCTAGAAAATGTTAAAAATTT
>CAIGRS010108749.1:0-11429 GCA_903798395.1 Fraxinus floribunda | reverse complement strand
TTGGGTCTAGGTCGAGGTCCTAAATTTTGATGGTGTATTAATTAAATACAAGGATGATACATGCATTGACCTTGAATTTGACGTTGCTTTTAAGAGTTTCCCTTCTTTCGTAATAGTTCTTTTTTCTCAAATGTAAAATTGAAATTTCAAATTCTAATAGTTTCTTGTGAGCTAAAAAAGTCGGATAAAATTAAAATCTCAAATCACAGATTTTCACAAAATCCATCTTATTTTCATTCAATTGCTACAAGATCAACAATTTCACAAGCCTACCCTTCTGCTTTCCAGAAATGCACATTCTACTTCATTTTAGTCTGCAACAAAAATTTCCATCAAGAGTTCACAAGGGGGCCGGCTCAATGAATTTTGAGGCCACAAGGCGATAAAATATTATGAGGTCTCTAAATATAATTTTTTTTTTATACAAACGTAATAATCTATTTAACATCAATCATGATTGATTAAAACATAGTTTTTCATGATAAAGAACATTATACCTACGACACTCAATCACCATTTGATTCGTTCAATAAGCAATTCTCGAATTCAAGAAATAGAACTAAATCCTTCCGGAAGCCAGTAAAGTATGTAAGTCGTGATTACCATTTATTGCAAAAAAATTTCCTATATTTAAAATGTAAAAAAAAAAAAATTCAAAAGCAACAATGAAATCTAAAGAACACAAATCAACATTGAATAGTTAAAAAAAAAATTCATTATTGGTATTGGCCATTGGCACAACTTTCTACTTCATTTGCAATGCTACATCTTCAATAAAATATTTAATGCAAGAAAATTGCATAAATTTTCTATACGTAAAGCAGTCACTTTTGACTTCTAATTTTTTGAGACCCAAAGCCACTGCCTAAGTAGCCTGGGCCAGAAATGAGTGCGAATGTGTCGATGGAAATGAATTTGAAGAAAAATAAATTTTAAAAGATAGGGCCAAACAGGAATTAATATACTCAACAATTTGTGTATGAAATTAAACGTGCATGAGCGCCGGGGCCGGCCAAGCTTAGTATTTTCAATAATTAGAGATTTTATTTTTGTATAATGAGATAGTTTAAGCTCTTCACATGAATGGTTACAGAAATATTTTGGAAAATGTAATTGAAGAGAGGGATCCACAATACGACAATTTGTTGAGTCAAATGGTGGGTAGAATTCGATCAAAGCCCGGTGAAAAGCTTGATGGCTGAGGCGAGGTTCATGAACTCATTGTTTGCTGTTATAAATCTTTGTTAATTTGAATTTTCAGTAGCTGGATTTTCCTCCCTATCCCTTTCAGACGAGCTCTTGTACAATCGTAGCCATCACAAACTTGATTTGGACTAGCTAACCACACTCGAAATAAGGGTATCTTGCTAAGAGGTACTCCTACTAGTGAATTGTACATTCAAGGTTAACAAACCATTAGCTATAGAACAATAATGTAATGGATGGTGGATAGATAGAATCATTCCTCAGGGAACTTTTCAACTCTATCTTCTGCTAACACATTACATTGAAATTGAATTTAATATGACCGTCGAGTTCTCCATCTTGACTCCAATATTGTAGTTTTGTGAGAACTATGAAGTTTTAGTGGTATATTTGACATGTTTAAATGACTAAACTCAATCGTATCAAAAAAGAATATAAAAGTATTATCAATTCAGAGAGGCTCTCGATCCTTTTGTTCGTGCTTAAATGATTATCAATTTTACTTGCTCACCCTCTATTTTTACTCACACTTCGTAGTGAAAGTAGTATACTATTTCCATATTCCAATAGTGAATCTCACATAATGAACAATCATCAAAGTGTTTGAATTTCAAGTAAATAGGTCTAAATAATTTTTTATTATGTTTTAGTCTTGCATATATAAAGTAGTCACTCCATTTTAACACGTGATTTTGAAATCCTTGAGAAAAAGGAAGAAACAGAATATTGTTACTCCACATACACGACAACTTTTGCTCATTCGTTTTCTCTTTAGACTACTCATTATCGGTGCCCATTTTATTATAAAGAGGTATAAGGAACATATCCATTGGTTTTCTCACTTAGATGAGATCGATGTTAAATCATAGAGTTCGTTGAAAAAAATAAAATAAAGATAGAAATAAATATAATCTCTATGAGATGCTCTGAACCTGGAATGGAACGCACGAAAAAAGGGACTAGAACTAATTGAGGGCACGGCACGGCACGTGCTAAACATACCAATAAAATTTTATGGCTACTATACGAGGAGATATATTAATATTAGTTGAAGATGGTCAATTATTGAAGATAAAAAATAGCCAAAAGTTTGAATTTAATTCAATCATAATATATTGTGAGCATTTCAAATAAGAGTAAGAATGCTTATTACATGAGTTCAAATAATTTAATCAATGATTAAACGAACAATACATAGAATTCAAATAGATAATCTATAGATAAGAAAGGATTTCTTCAGAATTTATACCCAGGAAATAAGAAACTTCAAGTAATTATGTTGAGTTTTATTTCTTACAAACTTGTTCCTCCTCTGGTTAGCCGCCTGAGAAACGAAGAATATTAATAAATAAATAAATCATGTAGAGTAGAAATTATAAAATAGGAATAAATCACATACCTGACTCATCCACCAAATCGGAAATATCCAAAAATTTGTAACGTTCTCTTGTATGTTCACTAAGCTTTGGTGCACTTAGTGGCCGTGGACTCATTTTTTTCATCTCAGGGCACCGTTCAATGGTCAAGTCCTCTAATGAAGGGAAATCAAGTTCATAGTTCTGAGAGCAAAACATTTGAACACTTGAAAGATTCTTGAGTAGTAGACGTTTCATATTTGGGAACACAATTATGGTTTTCTTTCCTTCAACTATTTTAATCTCTGAAGTGCCTTCTTCTTCTTCTTTTCCAATAATATCTTCAATTGAGCCACAATTTGAAACCGCTAGAGAGTTCAGAGCCACAAGAGAATTGGCCATTGAAGGTGAAAATAAGTATCTTAAGCTCTCACAAGCATCAACATTTAGTTTTGTCAAATTTTGGAAGACACGAATTCCTTTTGGAACCATCCTTGTAATGTGCACCAATTTTGGTAGTGAGCGCAATGTCAATTCATGTAATCGGCCAAGCATATTATTTTCTGCATCATCATTAGTAACATTTATACCCTCAAAGTCGAACAATACTTCAAGTGCATTACATTCCCCGACATAAAGACTTTCAAGATTTTGCAGTAACCGAATTGAATCGGATTCTGCAATGGTCAGCAATTTAGCACAATTCAACACCCACACGTCTGTTAGTTTGGGCAGAGATGTTATAGGCATTTCCTGCGAAGTTCAATTAGTTGTAGTCAGCCAAAATTTATCCATTATGCTATCTATATAAATGAATTGCGAATCTTTAATTATTGTGGTCATTCTGTATCTATCTATTCAATTAGTTGTAGTCATTCTGTATCTATCTATTCAATTGTATTACAAGACACGTTCATTATGCTGTTGACTAAATAAAAATAGAGCTGAATTTCACCTTTCATTATTACCCAATTTAATCTCGACATTTTAGCTCCAAAATTTATCCATTATGCTATCTATATAAATGAATTAAGACTACAGTTCTACAAAAATGTTTTTGTAATTTGTATGTAGTTGATTGGAATCATGAAAAGCTATCATTATTAACTTAAAATAACATAAGGCACTACAACTGTACTGTTTCTCCTAAATTTAGCCCATGTTTGGTACAACTAAAAAAGTAAATTAAATTTAAGTCAATTTCGGTAATTGATTTTAACCACATACCCACAACTTATCTACTAAAATTTTGATTTTGAATTTAATATCTACCAAACATGGGCATATATTTTTATTTTTTTTTATCTAAACCAAATATTTGTAATCATAAAATTTCATTGATTTGTACTAAATGACCATTCTAATATTTTTGTTCTGATTATTCTTTACAAAAAAATTGGAGAAATTTTCAAAGTTTGTCTTATTCTTCGATTTGCATACACGTAATTGGAAACAAATATGGCCAGATGCACACGGAGAAAAGGAAAGATACATACCTGGTTGAACAACGTTTGATGAATTCCATCATTGTTTGTTTCAGATATGAAGCTCTTAAAGCTACTTAAATTGTGAAGCTTGATTGTGTTTAGTTTCGGGAACTCAAGCATATCGATAACTTCATTTCGTTTTGCATCCATTGAAATAACTTGTGTGAAGTGATGGAGGTTTGATGGAGTGTTCGCATCCATGATTTTTCATCTTCTTCTCTTCCAATGATTTCTTCCAATGCTGCACAACTTCGAATCTTTAAGGATTCTAGGGCTACAAGTGAGTTGACTATAGAAGGTGAAAATAAGTATCTTAAGCTCTTACAAGCATCAACATTTAGTTTTGTCAAATTTTGGAAGACACGAATTCCTTTTGGAACCATCCTTGTAATGTGCACCAATTTTGGTAGTGAGTACAACGTCAATGCTTGTAATCGGCCAATTTTGGTAGTGAGTAAAACATCAATAGTGACGTTTATACCCTCAAAGTCAAACAATACTTCAAGCGCATTACATTCGATGACAAAAAGACATTTAAGATTTTGCAGTAACCGAATTGAATCGGATTCTGCAATGGTCAGCAATTTAGCACAATAAGACACCTCCACCTGTGTTAGTTTATGCAGAGATGTTTTTGGCATTTCCTTGCCTAGTAGCTTTACTATACAATTCAAGAAATTAACAGCCAAGTACTCCACGTTAGGCAAGTTAACCTGCGAAGTTCAATTAGTTGTAGTCAGCCAAAATTTATCCATTATGCTATCTATATAAATGAATTGCGGAAAGCGAAACTTTATCTATATGTTCCATTGTATTACCTAATGTAATCTCATATTTTAGCTCCAAAATTTACGCGCATCTTTTCTAAGTTTATTTCTTAATTAAAACAAGAGTTCTACAAAACGTTTTTGGAATTCGTATGTAGTTGATTGGAATCGTACGTGAAAATCCATAATTATTAGCTTAAAATAAAAGACAATCTATGGAACCGTACTAATTCTTCAAAACTTAACCCCTGTTTAGTTCAAATGCAAAAATTGATTAAAATTTAAATCAAATTCAATAATTAATTTTAACCTCATCCGATAAGACTCACAACTTATCAACCACACATTTCATTAACTTTTATCAAGTTTTACTCAAAATATGCACATGTTTGGTACAAATAAAATTAACTAAAATTTTGATTTTGAATTTAATCTCTACCAAATATGGGCATATATTTTTTTATCTAAACAAACAGAGGCTTAGGTTTTGTTAGAGGCCTCACTCTGATTAATAATATTTGTAATCATAAAATTCATTTATTTGTACTAAATGACCATTCTTATATTTTTGCTCCACTGTTTATGATTTGTTCATTTGGAACACATTTTCGCGTATATCTGATTTTATTCTTCATATTTGATACAAGACGAACTAAACACACTTTATAACAAATAAGGACTCTTGGAAAGTTGAATATCATACCTGGTTGAACATTGTTTGATGAACACCGCTATTTGATTGAGATGTGAAGCTCTTAAATCTACTCAAATACGCCAGCCTGACTTTTTTCAGTTTTGGAAACTCAAGCATTTTGCAAGTTTCAGTAACTTCATTTTCTCGTGCGTCCGTTGAAACAACTTCCTCTAACATTTCACAGTCCCATATGTCTAGCCTTTCGAGATTTACCAAGTTGTTAGCAACTGACTCCGAAAACAAGCTTCTAATTGCATTACAGAAAGACATATCAACCGTCATAAGGTTACGGAACAATTGAGGTTTGATGACACCCCTTGGAAGATTTCCATTGCATATCTCTATTAACTTGGGTAAATCTTCCAATTCGAGAGACTCCAATTTACCAAAGGTGCCATTTGGAATAGTGTGGGTGGCATCAATAAGATACTCGCAATCACCCCTTGATAGAATCAGTGCCTTCAAGTTGCTAAGATTCGTGAATTCAATGGGCGAATGTATTTCGCAGTTAATCAAGCTCAAAGTTCGAAGACCCGTCAACAACTGGATTGATGATGGAAATTGAATGCACATCATTTTCAATTCAAGAACTCTGAGATCTTTCATATCTTTGAAAAATTCTTCGGAATTGTTACATTCTCCAAACTCACGACATATTACCCGTAACAACTTAACGTTCCGATATTTCNACTCTGAGATCTTTCATATCTTTGAAAAATTCCTCGGAAATGTTACATTCTCCCAACTCACGACATATCACCCGTAACAACTTAACGTTCCGATATTTCAACCCGCTTGGAAGATGATCCAGTTTATCAAATGTAATTGAGATGGCACTGCACAATTCATCAGCATCATGTTCTGGCCATTCTTTCAAACCAGCATGTTTCACCATATATCCACTTTTTTCTTTAATTGCCATCTGTAAGCAAAAATCTCTGATAACATCGTGCAATTTCACCTCATCTTTCCTTATACCCGGTTGCAATAAATTACAACTTTTTAGATTATCCACAATTGAATTTGCTCGATCTCTAGTTTCGTTGAGCGTCTCAGTATTTGGAAACAACTCTAGTCCCCTTGCATATGTAACCAAATTCTTGATTGGAATACTTTCATCTTCAGCGAACAGAGAACATAGCAAAAGCAAGTCACGATCTTCATCACTTTCCAAAAAGTTGTAGCTCAATTCTATTCTTGAGTACACCAAATTGTGCATTCCCTCAAGATTGGTCACTCTAGACTCCCGTAGCTGTTGAAGTGCATCTCTCCATTTATATAGGGCCTTTTTTTTTCAGTGCTTTGCCAACAACCACTAGAGCAAGGGGTAGACCTCTACACTCGCGTGCAACTCTTTTGGCTATGCTTACGACATCAGTTTCATCATCAGAAATCTCTGCCGTGTCCTTGAAAAGTTGCCATTCTTCTTCTTCAGGTAAAACTTGGATTTCGAATTTTTGGGCTTCCATTTTACTACACGTTTCTTCAATTCGCGTTGTAAACATAATTTTCAACCCTTTGCGATCATGTGGAGATGGAATTCCTATAGTTCCCAAATCAATTTCGTTCCACACATCGTCTAATACTACAAGAATGCTCTTGTCATTGTTACCTATAAGTCTTTCATGAAGTCGTCCAGCTCTCGCGTCTTTATTTGCCTGTTCTTCAATTTTTAGACCAAGCATTTCAGCAAGTTGATCCTGAATTTTGTTTATGTCTGGATCGTTAGATACAACTGCAAATGCAACCTCCTTAAATAATTCCTCAACTTTGACTTCATTGACTATTTCCTTTGCCATTGTCGTCTTACCAACTCCAGGCATACCACAGATCCCAATTATCCCAATATCTTTGTCCTTTAGAGCGTCCTTGATTTTCTTCTTAGTTGATAACCTTGTTTCGAAACCCTCATGGGAAGTTAGGTTCAACACTTGCACCGGCGGTCGAGGATAGCCCACTCTCTCAAATTCACCTTCCAGTTTGAGCTTATCAGCCTCAATAGTCTTCTTCGTGGCTCTCCTGCTTAAAAAGTAACGGGACTTCAAATTTGGACATCTATTGAATAGACACCGCATTTCAGAACCTGCTACACCGTTCAAAACTTCATTGGCTTTTTCCTTCAAGTCATTGACCTTTAGCAACCACTCCGAAACTTCTTCCCCGATGATTTCAGTATTTCTTTTGGCAGCATCAACCAGTAGTTCCACGTCATTTCTCTTACGTTCAAGTTCTTGGACTTTATTCCGCAAATTCTGAATGTTACTGTTGTAGAAGAACAAGTACTTGATTTGGCGCAAAATTGGATCGACTGCGTATTCTGCTAGCTTCCCAACAATGGAAAATGCTATGCCCTCTGCCATTATCGGATTCTTTTCCTTTTTGTCTTACCTTTTACTTTCGATGAGTTTAATGAAATAGCAGATTATTTCCTTGGTTGATAGTGATGATTAGATTTCTACATAGTTATTGAGAAAATTACAATAAGAAAAGATCGATAATTGTAAAATTTTAGTAAATTAAATGAGAAAACAGGAACAAAGGAAGTTGCATCTATTCGTTATCATTGCACATCCCATTGTTTTGCATTCGAAATATCAAATCACAAATTGGTAGCCCATAGAACAAAATAATGTTTTTATAGATTTTCATTTGACTTTAACATACTTTTATTGGAAAGAATAAAAATTTATATGAAACTTCTATATAAATTATTGCATATAATTTATTTTATTGAAATTATTTATTTTTAAAGTACAATGTGTTACTATTTCAAATCAATACTTGCATGATAAAATGATTCCGAAAACATATAATACGTTTTAAAAATATTAGTAATCTCAATTCGAAAAATAAATAAGAAAGGCATCAATACTCGTCGTCGACAAAAGAAAAAAATAAGTTTCTCACTACGCTACAAAAATAAAAGGAAACAAAAAACAGACCATGGATAAAATATAAAAATATATAGTACAAAAAATTAATATTTATCATGACTAACTTGCAGAAAGTTATTTTTTGAAAGTTATTAAGCTAACAATAAACCAATATAAAAGAAATTTAATTGCACTTAGATATTTTAAATATGTAAAATTTAAAAGTCTCAATCTTCTTATATTCTTTATAATTTTGTTTGGCTATGAGTTCTTGGTGCATTTTGGTGCTGATCAGGTCACTATCCAGGATCAATAGATATTTGGTTCAATAAGGATGACAAAAAGGACGGTACAAGAATTAAAAGATCCTCATTTATTTATTTACCTATATTTTTATTATTTTCTGTTTTTGAAATACGATTGAAATTGAAAAATATGAAAATAAAATAAAAGGTTCGGTATGGATAGAGCAATTCAAGGCACGGACTTTGTTTTCATCCCCATCCCATTTACTATTTTGGTCAGGGTAATGCGGGTTGAGTAAAGCAGAAATTTATCATCCTATCGTTCAAAAGGAAGATTATTGAAAAAAAAAATGAGAACAAAGTTTCAAATCGATTAAGAGCATGTTTGAGCCTCATTAAAATGTTAAGACTGTATATTGGAATAATAGATTGATGAAGAATATATAATTGAAAAATAAGAAAGATAAATAGTTATCTTCCATGGTTATTATTAACATGCTTTTGTGACGAAAGTAGGCTAAAAAATCAGTAAACTAAAAGTGGATAATTAAAAAGAAAATTTAAACAGATACAAATATATAATTTTTTGTAAATTAAAATGTATATATATGTAAGTATAGGTGAGAAACATTCGGTTTCCCCTTTCGTCCCTATAGTTTTAGTTTTTGGTCAACAATGCCCTTATTCATTCTTCATGATTCACATTAATTCATGCATTAAATTTTTTGTGGTTTATTTTTTATGTTTATTATTCTAGCAATAATTAACTTTTCGACTCATTTCCTTTAAAAACATTAATTCAAATAATAAATTAAAAGAACTGAAAGTTCACATTATAAATGTATATAACTTTAACGGAAATGTGTTTTTGAATAATGATTTTTTTTAAAGAATGTGTAGTTAAAAAAATAGAAAAAAAAATAGATTTACGTGTAAAATTATTTTATTGGAAATTTTTTTATTGAAAATGAGTTTTGCAAAAATAGGACTCAAACAGATAAGTTATTATTCTAACTAGAGTCAATTTTACCTTCATACTCTATAAAAAAAAAATACTAAAAGAAAATTAAACTAAAAAGTTTTTTATTTATAGATTCACATGACCTAAGTCGATATTTCGCAATCCTTTAGTATGCATGTTTCCATTATTTTTTACTTTTCATTCACATTTAGATTGTGTGTTTGGATTAATAAATTTTTTGTATTTAATGTTACCTTTTTTTCCCTTTTTTTTGAGCAAACTTAATGATTATGGGTGAGAAGGAAAAGAATTTGTGGTTAAATGTTTAGAGGCATAAAAATGCATTGGGAGTACCTACCTTGTTCTCCGAGGATGCCCAATCACTCTAATGAATAATACTGAAAAAATTAATTAAATTGGAGTCACTATAAGATGGAGTAAATATATAAAGGGGAGAAAGATTGAATAAACATATATCTATAATTTAGAAAAACCAGCTACCTTGTAATTCGAGGATGTCACACGCCCTATTGCAATAACACAAGCTTTCGAGTTTGATCGAAATATGTATATTAGGTAAGGAAATAAAATAGAGAATGAAAATTGGTAGTGTTTAAATCTGTCGCATAAGAAGGCAATCTTATGAATAAGTGCAGAGACAAAAGCCTTGTGTTTTATGTTGATATATTATAATGAGAATGAAACATAGTTTTATAGTGTAATGTTCGGCACTATGGATAACTTGCTAATCAAATTATTCGATTCCGTACCAAATTTATTAACTTTACAATGTTACTTGTAACTTTGTCCAAACTCATTATTGTCACTTTCATATTTTTATTACTGCACTTTATTCTTTTCTTCCTGTTTGTTCTACAAGATCAAAAGCTAAGGATCAATTTTGCATCTAATTTGACAGCAAGCAAACAAACAATATAAACTAGGAGTTTTAACAATATTCTTTTACATTTCAAGAGGATAGGAATAAAATTTTGTGCAATTCAATCACCCAACCATCCAATGTGTTTTTTTTATTAGCATAGCCATTCTATTTTTCTTTTTCACACAGTTACGACAATTAAACATTTGGTGAACCCACAGGACAATTTGATGAGAAAATCATTTACGGGTCTAGATCCATTCTCTCTCTAGTTTACAATAGAAATAAGTGAATAAAATGTTCGTCTATTTCCGTGGCTAAGTGAATCTATGCAATGAATTTAATCAATTAAGTGAACTTTCTTCTTCATATTTTTTAGTAATTGTTACACCTCGTTGTACAAGGCTCTTATTATCGGCTACACTGCAGTCAATTAAGGAAACGACAAGAATCCACCTAAGGCTAGCAATATACATTACTTTGCTCACCTGGTGACGCAGAACGGAAGTAAAAGATTAACAATATTCTTTTACATTTCAAGGATAGGAATAAAATTTTGTGCAATTCAATCACCCAACCATCCAATGTGTTTTTTTTTATTAGCATAGCCATTCTATTTTTCTTTTTCACACAGTTACGACAATTAAACATTTGGTGAACCCACAGGACAATTTGATGAGAAAATAATTTACGGGTCTAGATCCATTCTCTCTCTAGTTTACAATAGAAATAAGTGAATAAAATGTTCGTCTATTTCCGTGGCTAAGTGAATCTTTGCAATGAATTTAATCAATTAAGTGAACTTTCTTCTTCATATTTTTTAGTAATTGTTACACCTCGTTGTACAAGGCTCTTATTATCGGCTACACTGCAGTCAATTAAGGAAACAACAAGAATCCACCTAAGGCTAGCAATCTACATTACTTTGCTCACCTGGTGACGCAAAACGGAAGTAAAAGAT
>CAIGRS010108734.1:0-11514 GCA_903798395.1 Fraxinus floribunda | reverse complement strand
TTGAAGTTCTATTTTGGAAGTCAATTGGGAGCTGAAAAATGGAATTAGACTTGAAGAAGAGTTCTGAATGGAGAAAAATACTATTGAAAATTTTTTGGGCGCCAAGTTTCTATTTAACAATAGCAAGGTGCTTAGGAGCTCGAGGTGTGTCGTCTAAGAGCCACCTATATGTTCTGAATTTTCACATTTTTTTCTCATTTTTCGTTTTGGACTCTTTTTTTGACATTCTACTTTTTCAAGAATTCTATTAGGAGGGTTTGGACGTTCCTACATGTTCCCTATAAATAGAAAAAATTGTAGCCACGATCCCAAACCTTTTCGCTTTTTGCAAACTTTACCTCAACCTTCACTTTGTGCCACCACATGTCCCAAACCTTTGGAAAGTAGTGTAGTGGATATTTAGATACTTGATAGGCTCTTCTAATGCTTGTTTGCATATTGAAAGAAATTCAGATGGAGTCATTGGGTATGCAGATTCAGATTATGTAGGGGACCTCGATAAAAGGATATCACTTACAGGATATGTTTTTACCCTTTGAGGCTGGCTGTGCTATCAACTGAAAAGCTACTTTACAGAATACAATAACTTAGTCTACAACAGAAGCAAAGTACATAACCATTACAAAGACATGTAAGGAAGCTATGTGGTTGAGAGGGACTTGCAGATTTCTACAATATATTGTGATAGTCATAGTGCTATTTTCTTGACTAAGAATCATACATTTCACGAGAGGACTAAGTACATTAATGTGAGGTATCATATTGTGCGTGATACGATTGCTCGTGGTGATATTGTAGCGAGCAAAGTTGATACTAAGGATAATCCTATTGAAATGATAACAAAACCACTTTCCATTACTAAGTTTGAGCATTGCTTGAACTTATTTGGTGTTTGTTATTGATTTAACCCATTGTTGCCTATTTGGAAGAGGGAGATTGGTGTTTACTTGGAGATGTGTTTTGAATTCCTTGAGTTGGAATTTGGCTTAAGGTAGAGATTTGTTGTGGTGTGATCCAAATTTCATGTGATTTGGTGTTTGGTAGAATAGAAGAAGTCTAAGCAGTTTTGATTTTGGGATTCCTAATTAATAAAGATCAAATTTTATCCAGGATTGGAAATTTGGCATGGAAAAGGACTTTGAGATGAAGAAAAATACCTTGGAAGCATAATTACCGAAAGTAGGTGCTGTGGCGCTGTAACGCCCGTGAAGAGAAGATGAACAGAAAGCTCGACGCCCATGTTTGAGATTACACCCCGTGTACTGGGGTGCTCAGAGCTGCAATGTTAGGATGCGGCAGGTTCAGTGGCACCTGATGGGTTTATCCAATTTTCGCCACCTTGAATGGCTTATTCCATTTTTTTTGAATTTTCTGTTTTCTTCTTCATCTAGAACTCTAAAAGGAGGCTTCTATATATATTCTACATTGTTATATCTCAATATACACATTCAACAACATTTTGAGAGTTAGAGAGCTTAGATTTCAATTGAGAGTATTGCTATCTTGATATTGTAAACACATTCATTATTGATTATAGTGAAATTCTCATCTTCTTCATGCGGTTTTTTCCCCTTCTTGGGTTTCCACATAAATATTCCTAATTTTATGTAAAATATAAATTTGATGAACCTGCTCCCAGAAGTGTTGGGTTTTCCTAATTTTATGTTAATCTTGGGGATGACAGAAATTTGATTAGAACGAAAACCAAAAGAGTGATGTAGTTTCTATTAGAATATTTGTGCAAAATGAGCATATCAAATTAAAAGTCTTTTCAAGGAAGTTAGGCTTTATTGCTTGGAGTAAATAGAGTTCAAGATATCCAAGTTTAGTTACTGCTTATTTTGGCATGTCTTTTAGCACATAGTATAACATAATTGTATACTGTAAGTTCATACTAGCATAAAGGAGGGACTTTCTATAAGAATCCCTACTCTGAGAATTTCAGTTGCAGATATGGGATTGAGAGAGTGAGTTTTTCTTTATTAATAGAAGAAGATAAACTTTATCTAGAAAGGCAGTTCATCGAGGAAAGATTGCATCTTTTCTCTTCCTACTTACAAAATTCAAATTGAACCAGTTCTTTTTTTATTGATTGAGGGAGTGATTGATTATGCTACACAAATAGGTTCAAAGACACGTTAAAAAATTGGGGGGACACATGTTGATACATGTATTGGAGTTTGAAAAAAAAGCACCCAAACTGGTGCCGCCAAGTCAGTCTGTCCCTATTTGTTCGTTTTTGAGTCTGTTCAATCATCATTATTCAAGAGTGATCGACCCACCTATTGTAGCTGCCATAATTGTAATAGTACATGTACATTTTTCTGTAATAAGTAATTAACATGATTTTTTTGCTACACTTGTAATTGAGATTTATGTTTTCATTTCTATCTCATTAATGTTTTCAACATTTATAGACTGGGAATAATCGCTTCAACAATTATTGAGAGGTAGAAATGGATTAATTGTTTCAGTGAATGGTAATGTCTTCTGGTTGCAGAAAGAAGGTCCCTACTTGGCCATATACCTGTGGGCTTTTATGCTTGTTCTATCTCGTCGTGATGGTAATTTACCCAACTTTTATTCATGTACTTTTCAACAAATTCATGTGGATAGGTTGGGCTCTAATTACTTTTGGCATGGAAAAAAATTGCATTCTACCTTAACTAGCCAATAAGTGGAAAAGTTCTGTATTGTTTGTGGCTTACCGTCACCTGTTATACCTTTGGATTGCTCTTTCAGTTATTCATTATTTCTTTTGGCCAACAAATAGCTTCCAAATAGAGAGCTTAGGGTCAAAATTGAGAATCTTGATTCGTCACTCAAATTTTCCTTGAAGAAACTGTTCGTTATTGATGGATCCACATGGTTAAGCCATAGCAATATAAGGATTTTTCTTTGTATATCTTAGTTGTTTCCCAGCTTTCATTTTAATGGGTCCAATTTTTTTTATATGTAAAGTAGATCATTTTTTTTCTTATTTATACATTCTGTTAGATTTTAAAGTTGTTGGCAATCTTTTAACAAAATTATTGTTGTAAAAGAGCTTTTAAAAGTCAAAGTGTCAAGTGATTAATTAGAAGTCATATGGTTCGAGTATGGAACGAGGAGGAAAGAGTCACCGCAATTTTGCCAATCTATCATCCAGCTAATGCTCGAGCGGTAAGCACAGAAGCTGTGTCGCCCGCTTATCATCTGGATTTCTCTTGAGCGGCACACCGTCGACGTCGTTGTGTATCCTAAGAAAATCTAATTCGAGTTTTTCAAGGTTTTTATCTGGCTTATACTACCCAAAACCTCTACACTATATATATCCACGCCTCCATTCGAAGAAGTAGAGTTGAACATTGAGATAAACAAAAGATTAATTCCTATATATCATTCATACAGTTCAACTTCTTTTGTGATTTCTTCATAGAAATTGAAAAGTATCAACTTCACATATACCAAACACCAAACCACATACTTTCATAACATCAGTCAGAGTTATGAAGATCAAAGAAAGTGATCGGAGTTTCGGTTGTTGGAGATTGAGAAGTTCTCAGTTGATCCACATGAGATAGACGAATTCAGAAGGCTGAAAGTTGGTGCAGGAGCACGCAATCTAGGAGGGCTTTGGTAATTACAGTTAGAAGATCAGAAATTACTAGAGCTAGTCGAGTTGATAGTACTATAAGTTGATTCATTTATAGTGAATTTTTACTGGCTTGGGCCCAAAGTTTTTACCTAGTTACGAGTTTTCTCCGTCAACAATTTTCAATTATTATTTATTTTTCAATATATTATTATCTGCAGTACTTCAAAATAAGATAGTAGTGCACGCAAATTCATCTGGATTAATTAATAACTGTGACTTGCTGCACTTATTAATTGGTAAATTAAAAACCCGCATAAACACCTATTTACCACCCCTTTAGGTGTTATTGAGTCGAACTCCATTATTTCAAGTGGTATCAGAGACTCATTTTGATTCCTGACCCATATTTAATCTAGATGAGTCGGTCTCTTTTCGTGCCTCCATTTTTTTACGGAAGCAATTATGCATATTGGAAGGTAGGAATGAGAGAATTCTTTTAGTCTCTAGATGAGCGAATTTGGGTTAGTGTACAAAATGGTTGGACTGCCCCCCTCCTTCACTGTTTCAGGTGTAGTTACTTCTACGGACAATCATAAACTAGCTGAGTGCAACTAGAATAATAAAGGGCTTCATGCCCTGTTTATGGCTGTGTCTGCAATGTGTGAAACCGCGAAAGAAGTTTGAGATATTTTAGAGACCACATACAAGGGAACCAAAACCGTTAAGAACTCCAAGCTGCATATTAACACCTCTAGGTTTGAAGAAATTAGAATTAAGGACGATGAATTGTTCAATGAATTATATGCGAAACTGAATGACATAGTGAACTCTAGTTTCAATCTAAGTGAAAAATCTCCGAGTCCAAAATAGTTCGAAAAGTCATTAGATCCTTACTTGGGAGGTTTAGAACCAAGATAACTGCAATTGAAAAGAGTAAGGACTTGGATACAGTTAAGATAGAGAAATTTGTAGGATCTCTCCAAATCTATGAACTCACCATGTCTCAACCAAAGAAGATTAAATCTATAGCCTTGAACACTGTTAGAGAAAAAAATATTATTCATCTGATTTCGAATCATTTAATGATAAGGAAATAGCCTAATTTGTTAAGAATTTACAAAAACTGTTTAGAAATAAAAAAAAAAGTCTTAAGTGTTTAGGTTTTGGTCACTATAGAAGTGAGTGCCCTAATGGTAAGAGAAATTAGGGTAAAGCTATGAATGCAACTCTCACTGATGACGAGTCTAGCTCGGATAATCAAAGTAAGTGTCTACACATGAGAGTGGAAAGTTTATGGCTTTCACTGCTAGGATTAAAAGTGAATCTGATAAGGACAATGAGAAGGTTGAGAAAGTAGATAACGGTGAGCAAATTGAGGAAGATTTTAAAGATGAGGATGAGATTAATGGGGCTTATCAAAAATTATTTGATGAGAGTCTTAGGATAAAAATGTCAATAAAGTTGTGCTGAAGAAAGTTAATGAACTTGAGATAGAGAAAGAGAAACTCATAGCTGACCTTCAGAATTCTACCAAAAATCTGAGTGAGTTGAGACTTGTCAATGAGAACCTAGACGCTAAGATTAAAACCTTAACAAGTGACATAGAAAAATCCAAAACTCAACTTCATACTTTCTTGAGTGGTTTTGAAAACTTGATAATCTGTTAGGGAGGAAAAAGCCATTGGAAATAGGCAAGGTCTAGGAAATGTTCAAACAGATAACAATACTACTAGTACATCCAAGACCACGTTTGTCCCAACCACCAACAAACTTAGGAATGTTGCTAATCCTGAACCCAAGGGCAAGAGTATCTTAGGACCGAGGCCTACGTTGATGTTGCATCTTAATTTAGGGTATGTTGTTGAATTTATGAATAACTGTCTCAAATGCTTTTATTTCTATTATTGCTTTACGTGCTTTTACACTTGGTATTTGAGTTGTTTTTCAGGAAACAGGTTGGACAAAGGAAAAGCAAGATTCGGCCTAGTCAATTGGTTTTGGGTAGATTAGGTTGAATCTATTTGATTTGTAATACATGTTTTGTCACAGAATGTGAAAGAAGGAGTTTGCTAGGTTTTAAAGTTGTTGGCAATCTTTTGACAAAACTATTGTTGTGAAAGAGTTTTTAAAAGTTAAAGTGTCAAGTGGTTAGTTTGAAGTCCTAGGGTTTAAGTATGGAACGAGAAGAAAAGAGTCACTGCAATTTTGCTAACCTATCGCCCATCTGATGCTCGAGCGGTAAAAACAAAAGTCGTGTCACCTTCCTATCGCTTGGACTTCGCTCGAGTGACATACCGGCACTCGCTTGTCGCTCAAGTGACAGTGTATCTCGAGAAAACGTAATTCACATTTTTCAAGGTTTTTATCTGATCCATACTACCCAGAACCTCTACACTATATATATATATCTATGCCTCCATTCGAAAAAGTAGAGTTGAATATTGAGAGAAACAAGGGATTACTTCCTACATATCATTCCTAGAGTTCAAACTCCAGTGTGATTTCTTCATAACAATTGAAAACCATTAACTTTTCATATACCAAACACCAAATCACATACTTCCATAACATCTGTCAGAGTTAGGAAGATCAAAGAAAGGGACCGGAGTTTTGGTTATTGGAGAACGAGGAGTTCTCATTGATCTATAGGAGATAAAAGAATTCAGAAGGTCGGAAGTTGGTGCAGGAGCAAACAGTTTGGAAGGGTTTTGGTAATTGCATTTAGGAGATAAGAAAATATTAGAGTTAGTCAAAACTTACAGTACTATAAGTTGATTTGTTTATAGTGAAATTTGACTGGCTTAGGCCCGGAGTTTTTACCCAGTTACAGGCTTTCTTACACGCCAACAATTATCAAGTGTTATTTATTTTTTAGTATTTTATTATCTGCTACAATTCAACATAGGATAGTAGCGCATGTAAATTCATATGGATTAATTAATAACTATGACTTGTTACATTTATTAATCAAATTCTGCATAAACACCTATTTACCAAACCTCTAGGTGTTAATTGGGTCGAACTCCGTCATTTCATATTAGGTTGTCTACATTACAATAAATATGGTCTTTTTGACTACGCGAAGCCACGCTTAGCCAAATCATCAAAAAAAAAACGTAAGATAATATCTGCTTTGATAAAAACGTTAGTTAATACCTACTTTGATTCCTTTCTTTTATCATCCTCTTTTTGACATTTTCATCATCATCATCATCATTTACTTATTTATGGACTCCGAAAAGCCTTATTCCAAATAAAAACAGGACTTGTAGCCTTCATCCGGTTTGTCGTGGTCTAAGGAGCAAAAC
Source organism: Fraxinus floribunda (assembly GCA_903798395.1). Lineage (NCBI taxonomy): Eukaryota > Viridiplantae > Streptophyta > Magnoliopsida > Lamiales > Oleaceae > Fraxinus > Fraxinus floribunda. The sequence continues at coordinate 4,629 of CAIGRS010108734.1, read as the reverse complement.
TTGTAGGGTCCTGGTCTAAGTACATGATCATTTTGAGCCCAGTGAATTCTATTGAGAATACGGGGTTGCACTATTGGGATTAGCAGAGGATGGGAAATATGTTTCAAGTTTCAGAGAGTAATGGAATTATTCACAACCAGATGAATTAGCAAGAACAACGTAGTGGGTGGAATGTTGGAATGAGGGAATGGTTAATGAAAAAATCCATTTGTACATATTCATTTACCAAAATCCCATTGCCAGAATGATTTGGCAATTTGTGATTGGATGGCTAAAAAATATTTTTGGCACAACTGTTAATTGAATTCTACAAAGTATGAATCTTACAAAATGAATCTGAAAATCAGGCTGGGGTTGGGCATATATGCCCATATTTTTTAGATACACGAGGTTGATGATGAGATATTGACATGGGAATCAGTGTTGGCTCGGGAAGGAAAATGTACTATGCTATTCTCAAGTTGCAAATAAGGTTTTTGTGAGTTCCATGTACAAGTGCATGTTTGACACCCATTAATTTATTTTATGGTTTACTACATGATTATTTTCAACTATACATAAAATAAAATATACCAAAAAATTTCTCCTACCTTTTAACAGCACAATCTTCTAAAAATACTATTCAAAACTCATTTTTTCTCAATTAATGAGAATCGAACTTTTAATTTGTTTAGAATTCTTGTTTTATGGCTTCTTTCTTGTTTTAGCTAACCTAAATACTTGTTGTATGATTTTCTTATGGTAACTTATTTTTGGAGTTAATGTTTTTTATGCTGTTTTAATGTGTGATTAGTTGTTGTCACTGCTAAATGTATATAAGAATTCCAACTTTAAAGGTACTGAGAACTAAATTAGTAAATCCATGCTCTGAGTTTGGAATATTTTATAGGGAAAATTGCAACCACAATACCAAACCTTTCATTTGTGCCACCAACGGTACCAAACATTTCAAAATGTTACAACTGAAGTCCAAATGGAAGGAAAGTGTTAGTTTGACCGTTAATTGACCAAAAAATTAACATTAACCATAATGTTGACTAATTCTAAAAAGATAAAATGGTAACTTTACCTTTTTTCAATAAAAAACACAATTATAATATATTAATAATTAAATAAAAAAATCAAAAATTAAATACAAAATCCAATACCCACTACCTTACCCTTCTTCCCCAACCCACTTACCTTAAAATTGCCAGTGACAATGGCCTACACAACCTCACCCACCCTACGCCAGCATCATTGCTCCTTCTACCCACATTCCAAGAACCATCCATTAACAGAATACACACTCTCAACTTGCGCATAGTTGAATCATTTTCTATCAAAATCTCTAACCCACGATAAAAATCTCACTCTAAATTTGTACAAGTCAATGAATTGAGTATAAAAGAAGCACTGGGCATTGGGTCATCTTCTAGGATTCTGTAGTTATTTGGCATCCACATTTTGCCACTGTAGATGAATTTGGTGCATGTGAGTTGATAAGTGTATTTTATATACTTATTTAAAGTCCTAAAATATCGATATTTGGTAGTTCTTTTGACAAAATATATCCTAAATAATTGTATTTTATGTTATAAAGGTAAAACTCAGTGGTTGAACAAGGAATTGAATGAAAGAAGCGAAAAATGGTGAAAATGGCAAAATCTAAAGCTTGAGGACCAAATTACAAATATTCAATAGTTGATTCGGACCACAAGATTATACTTTGAAGATTGTTAGGAGACAATTGGATGGAATTAAAATTCAAAAAGGAATGAAATATGATAAAAATCAATTTAAAATCGCACAAGTTATATTCCATATTTTTAATCGAATATTGACACAAGTTTAGCATAGTAAAGTCTGAATCGGTGATAATAGTGCAATTATCACGTTTCTCATCCTAAATTGAAAATATGCAATAGTTGATTCGGACCAAAAGATGATATTTGAAAGATTTTAAGGAGACAATTGGATAGAATTAGAATTCAAAAAGGAATGGAATATGATCAAAATCAATTTTCAATCGCACAAGTTATATTTCAGATTTTTAGTTGAAGATTGAAATTGATCTTTAGCATAGTAAACATCCGAATTGAAAAAAATCATATTTCAATAAAAGTTGTATATCTTTGAGTTATATTTCCAATGCAATTTGAATCATATCAATCGGATATTAGGAGAGGAAGTTATGACCAAATATTAATTGCTATACAGAGACCAAAAAATCCGCGCACGAATGGAACTTTCCTTATTCACTTGGAACTCTTTTGGAAGTCAATTTACTCCTACAAATACATAACAATAGAATACATATTGGGGGACCTCTCATGTAGATATTATACTCAAATATTCATCAATTATTATCAACAAAGGAGGAAAATTCATAGTTTTGTGAAAGAATTGAAGATGATTTACAAGAATTCAATCAAGTTCAAACATGATTTTTGGGCAAAGAAAAGAAGGCGCAAGTGGAGATTCATCAAGAAACCATTGAAGAGATTCAAGATTTCAAGATTCATCTTCATCTTCTCAATATATCAAAAATTCGAGTTATATCTTTTCACTTAAATATGATTTCTTGTAATTTCGATATGTTAGGATAATTTTATACATTGCTAGGATAAGATGAACCCTTATTATTATATTTTTAGTTTTTAATTAATTATTTTGACTTTTATTTGATTTGATTTGTGGATGATTATTAATGTTTTTATCGTTCTTTTCAATTGATTAATCACCAATTGAATTGTTAGTGGATTCTATTGTTACCAAGAGAGACAATAGGGTTTAAACACAATATAATAAAAATTATAATGTTCGATATAGGATAGAGATATACTTCTATACTTTATATGATTTCAATAAATGTTCTAGTACTTGTTAATACATTTATCATGTTTACATCTTTCATAGATAGATAGAAGGGTCACATGAGGGGAATAGATTTGATCGCTATTGAGAGAGACTTTCAATTAAATTAGGAACATTGACCAACATGAATGATTTCAAATTGTCACTTTAATTGTTACACTAAAAATGGAATAATATTAAGGGGGATTCGACATCTTAGCAATGCATCTCACATATTTGAAAAACATATTTACTTGCTTTCATTAGTTTAGTTAGTAATTTAGGGATTACTATAAAAACATCACAAAAGTTGTTTGCTATTCCATTAAAGTTTCAATAAACTTGAACTCGTTCAAATACGTAGTCCTCGTGGGTTCTCTACTTTATTACTTGTTCACAATCTTGTTCTCTTGCGGAAAATCAAACGATCATGAGTTCATTGTAACTCAATTTGGAATTGCTTATTGTGATAAAGTTGTAGGGTCTGGACCTGAGTATGTTAATGAATAATTGATTAAGGCAAATGAAGCATCATTTTTGGGTGTAACCTAGAGTCTGCAATAGGTGGAAGAGATGAGGCAGATTGGGGAGGAGGTAGAGACCTAAGGTATAATTTGTGGTAGATTTAGGTCCCTAGATATGCTGACGGTGTTGAAAATGGTTCCTAGCTTCTTCTCTGAGCAAATTTCATTTTCTTTTTCTCAGCTTTTGGTTGGAGCTACGGCTTCCCCGATTTCCAAGCTCGGGCTTTTATCGATGGACAATAATTTCGTGGAAGAGAAAAAACAGGTTGGAGAATATGGGTGGATGGTTTTTTAGGGTGGGTGGGATTAGTCAAGAACAAGACGAATAGTGTTTATGTTTTTTTAATTTAATTATTCATATATTATAATTGTGTTTTTTTATTGAAAAATGTAAAGTTGTCATTTTACCCTTTTAAAATTAGTCAAAATTATGGTCAATATTAATTGTTTGATGAACTAACGATGAGACTAATAGTTTCCTTCCATTTGGACTTTACCCGCAACATTATGAAAAATTTGGTACCGGTGGCACAAATGAAAGATTTGGGCAAAGTCTGCTACTAATTAAAGGTTTGATACGATGGCTGTAATTTTCCCTATTTATATGTTTCGTTATGATGATGTTTCCTTCTTAAAACACCTAATGAACTTGGGCTGTGTTCACGAGTTCTTGACTAAACAATAAAGATGCAGTTCAAGACAATCACTTTATCTATTTGTTCGCATCTACAACTCAGATTATGTGAGTGTTTTGTGCAAATAAAATGAGAAATTATTTAAATGGAAGTCTCCCGATTTTCATGCAATGACATTTTGTTTGTGTGCATAACATAAGTCCTTTTTTGCAATTATTCAAGCGAGTAAATTATTGATGGAAGTGTTTACCTTTAACATGCTTGAACTTCCGGTATATGCTGTGTAGTTTTTGTGCATTTTTTTTTACACTTCATGGACCATTTTTTTGTTTTCCATTTTATTAGACATCTGGCCATAGACACCTGAGGTGCGAAATGCATTCCAAGAAGGGCTGTAAGCAAAAATCGTCAAATCGAACCGAAACCTCATTTTAGAAACAGTCGATTTAGTGCCACACCCCGTCAACAAAATGATTTTGAACCAAACCAAAATCGGTTTGAGAATTTTAATTGCAGTTTAGAACCAAATCGGACCGACGAAAAAATATATAAAAATATAAAAATAAAAAACAAATATATTTTTTTGAAAAGCCATCCAAATATTTAAAATTGAATAGTTTTGTCATTTGTGTGTA
>CAIGRS010108667.1:0-10553 GCA_903798395.1 Fraxinus floribunda | reverse complement strand
AAGAGTTTCTGTGACCAACTATTTGGTTGATCTGTGACCAGTATTGGTGGTGTTTTGGGATTGGGACGGGTGCTTGGATGTATGTGACCAACTATATCGATCTGTGACCAAGAATTGGTGGTGTAGTAGGATTGGGGGACATGTACTTGGGTGTATGTAACCAACTATATAGTTCTCTGTGGCTAACTATTTAACTGTGACTTTAAAATCTGTTATTCTGTAACTCAAAATATATTTTGTGATCAACAAATTTGAAAATACGTGACCAATAAATTTTCTTAACTTGTGACCAATTACAAATCTGTTACCTATAAATTTTTTCGTTTGTAATCTCGAAATAATCTGTGACCAATTGATTTGATAAGTTGTGATCGAAAATTNGATCAACAAATTTGAAAATACGTGACCAATAAATTTTCTTAACTTGTGACCAATTACAAATCTGTTACCTATAAATTTTTTCGTTTGTAATCTCGAAATAATCTGTGACCAATTGATTTGATAAGTTGTGATCGAAAATTAAATTTTTAACTACTTAATAAGATATATGTGACTTCGAAATCGGAGTAGTTATCGAAATTAAGCGGTGGCTAACGATCATCGGAATAGTCGTTGGAGCAATGGGGGTGGGGGTGGTGGAAGTGGGGTGGGGTGGGGTAGGTCAATTATATTATATTACAGTTAAATATTTAATTTAATAGATTAATTGTAAAATATAATTAATTAATTCAAGGAAAAACCTGAGTTTTGTAAATTTAAACATTGGGGCCTGATTTTTGATTTCGTGAAAGATAATTCCTAACCCATGAATTTTTCCCTTCAATTAATGGCCATATGATGCAACCCAAACTAATGTTGAGTCCAACCAACATTCTGAATGCAATCCGGCAGCCCATTTTGTATTCTCGCGTTTTAACTGAAGTGCAACTTTAAGTATTTATTTTAAAGGCTGAGATGATGCCATGTGGAAAGAGCCGTTGGATGCTTCTGACTGTTTATATTATTGGCTTGACTTTTCATTTGCGTCTGATCTTCGAGATTATTCTTAAGGTTCTCTATTTTGCTCTCTGTGTATTCTCTCTGAAAACCTTTGATTTTTCATTTTGTAATATTTGATTCCAGATATTCTTGGTGAGATCTAGTGTTGAATAAGGTGTGGTTGTGGTGAATCTGTTCTTTGTTTTGAGCAGTAATCTTTGGTTACTTAGTGTAATCAGGCGAGGGTTTCTTGTGAGAAAACTTTTAGGTATGAAGGCATAATCCTTTGTGGATATCTGTATTGTGAACTTGTATTGATTATTGATGATTTGTAGTGGATTAGAACGATAATCACTTCGGTGTATGCTCAACGAGCGATTAACCCTAATTTGGGTGAACATTCAGGCCTAGGGGCAAAAAATCTTGTGTTTTTGGTGCCTAACATAAACGATAGACATTCTTTTGTCTTAATGGTATTCATTTTTCGCGGTGTTCATTTTCAATTTTGAGTTGGCTTAATCATTCAAGATAACAGGCAAAGCAGAGGGCAATGTACTGTATATGTATTAACATTTGTTGTAAGGTGCTGCAGATCAAGATTGGCATGGTGGAAGTACCTATTCTGTATTTAGGAGGTTTCTGTCGTGTATTTTGAACGGTGAAGCGCTGAAATTAATTTCGTTGGGGGCTTGAATTTATGTGGAAAAGAGTAAATGAATACAGTTTCTTTCTATTTTCTTAAAATAATATATGAAATTATGCAATTTCGAAATTATATGTGAATCATATTACTAAATTACCTGATATACTATGATCAAGAACAAGAAAACATTTGGCATTGATAAGGAATACTACCAGCAGATATCACACTTTAATACTAATAATTGGGCCATCCTCTTTGTTTAACACACCGATCATGTATACGAATAAGTCGCACTCAGCGGCACGCCTTCGTGAGGAGGATCCTACTCTGGGACTCGGTATCGCTTCTCAAAGTCATTACGGATAAAAGGAGGATTCTCAGCCGCTCCTTCATTTCACTCGAGTCACTAATTCTGCATTCGACATCCCTCTCCATGTGTGGAAAGATGAACTTACCAGCCTTTATCGTTACAAAGGACGGATCACGACACACTTGTCACATCCAAGTATGTCAAAGGCCAGTGCATGTAAACTTACATATTGCACACGATTTCTATACATATAATTATAGTACAATTTCAAGAAAGGCACTTGGAGATCCTAATCATGGTTGTCACGACCAGCACCGGAGGCTGCAGCCGCCGGAGATTTTCTATCCTTGTCTTGAACATTGGTGGCTGCGGGTGCATCCGGATCTTGGTCATTATCCCATGAATTCCTAGGAATACTATGGTGGTTATTTATATCGATCTTTTCATTGTAGGCTGAGATCCTAGCCTCCGATGCCATGTTAACGGCGGCCTTCCTTTCAACTGTCATCACTTTTCTATTGACAGCAAGGGAAAAGTCTGTCATCATAACCAAGAACACAAGTGAAATTAATAGGATTTTTTCGGCCATGGAGTCCAAAAGATATGGCTGATTAAGCTGCCATTTTTTTCTGAGGGATTCTTTTGATTATTTATAAACAGAAAAGAGATGGTGATCATGTAGTGCAGAGTTGGTAATGAGCTTAGAAAAATCTAAATGGGAACTTTCCACCATCATCTGCACAGAAAAAGTTGCCCACCGATTGATTCGATGATCTTTTTGGGAGATTTTTTCTATGAGGAATGTAAAGCGATCAATCTCTAATATCAAATGGGGGAATGCCACCTTGCAAAGAAAATGAAACCCACCTTCATTTCCATCAATTCAGGTGTCGAGTGGTATATGGTTGATGAATCTATCCAAAAATTATACTATAAAAAATAAGAACTTAACAAGAAAATGATGAACAAGTCCTAGCAAAACCTATAGCTGTTAAAATGGGTAGATCGGAGTAAGTTCTTGAATGTTTTAGCAACGCTAGTAAAATTTATAGGTGCTAGAATGGGTAGGTCGGTTTGGACCCACCTGTTCAGCCCCTTCATTATGCTGGATCAATCTGTGAACTGACTCAAAACTAGTAAAGTTAGTTTCGATCTGACTTTCTATTGGAGTAACTTTTCGATCTGACTTTTTATTGGAGTGGATTTGTTTCGCAACCTATTTTAACACCACTACTAGCAAACTAGACATCCATTTCAACCAAAAGGAATTACAAAAATTATTACAAAATGTGTAAACCGTATTTTGAAAATAAAATAAGTTGGACAGTAAGATGAACAAATAGTTTAATTTTTAGGTAGACTATGAAACTTTCCCACAGTACTTTGGATCAAATCAAGTATCCTGCTATAAACCGCCTTCAGGGACATAGCTTAATGGTGCAAAAGACATGAGTGAGGTAGTCTCAATTAAGCTGACAACCACAGTGTGATGGTTCGATTCTTGCCTCTAACAAGGCTTGGAATTGGACTCTTTGTGGGTACCAATATGACAGCTCTTGTACCCTGACTGCTGAGACACATTCCGCGATTTACCTCCTCCACGATGCTCTAGGAGCGGGGTAGGGTTCAACTTTTAAGTATCCTGCTATAAACCACGTTTGTTTTATGGGCCCAATAAATTGATTTGAGGTCCGAGTCCACTTATACCCGGGCCTTCATTCCGTTAACAATGGGCCCCAATTTCCGGACTAGCCCGGAAGTGAAAGATTGGCTAGTAAAACTGAGACAGGTAAGACAACCATTTTTTCTTAAAAGAGAGCACGTTTGTTAAGTAAATACCAGAGTTGTAAAAGATTGAAGAATATATATTTTATGTAAAAGAATTGTTAATTCTCAAATATTTATTTGAAATTTTTTTAACTAGAATAATAATAATAATTAAGACCGATAGACATGCGAAGTTGATTCCTTATTAAAGTTACGAGTTAACCTCTATATTAGATCAATTAAATAAAAAAAAATAAACATATTAAAATAGAAAATAAAGTTAATTATGATTGCGAAATAAGTTTGCGTAAGCATGCAAGAACTAGCTTGCATGGAGCCACTGGCGGACCCACATGGGGTCATGTAGGGGTCAAATGACCCAACAATTTTATTTTATTTTAGAGTTTTTTTTTACTAAATATTTTTAACTCCACAAGAAAAATGGTCTCAATCCGCCCTTGTGACGGAGCACAAATAGAAGATGGGATAGGAAGAACAAGACTAGAATGCAATATGAACAAATTGATAAAGGGTTCGTTATTCAAAAATAATTATATGGTTTCGATTTTCAATAATATTTAATTGGAGAATTTAACATTTATAAGAACAAGACTAGAATGCAATATGAACAAACTGATTCCATACCAATGTTTTAAAAAGTGTAAAGCGTGTTAAGTCTTGGAGATCAAGTTTCAGGCTAAACGAGTTTAGGTGAGACATAGATGTATAAAAGCGTTTACTTATTTTAATATTATTTTCAAATTTTAATTAATCTATAAAAATTATTAAATAATTAAAGTAATACCTACCAAAAATATAAAATAATAAAATACTATATTGAATGAAAAAAAAAGTGTGCCTAGGCGCGAAAAAAAAAATAAAAAAAAAAGTGTGAAAAAGTGCAAGGCAAAAAGTTTTCGCTTGCTTCGCCCCTAGGCATCGCCTAAACGATTTTTAGAACACTGTTTCATATAATGTATTGTTTATTAATTACGTGAATGGAATGTTAATGCACTGACATTTGCACTCCGTGTAGTACCTATCATTAGGGGTGGGCAATAACTCAGGTCGGGTTTGGCCCAAAATAATAAAGAGTGGAACTCAAGTAAGTATACTTTCTAATTAAAATTAAAATGCAATTCTCAATAATTTGCTGTCCAACTTTGTTTTTTCTTCTTTTTCTTGAGAAATAATTTTATGTCAACATGCACGATATAATTAAATATCATTCATATGTATCTAACACAATGAACACGACATAGTGTGTTGTGGATGTGGAGAAAATTTATCTATTGAAATTTCCAATTTTATTCATGGACTCAATTCAATTAAGTGGGATCTTTCATTAACGTTTTTTTTTTCCAAAAATATTTTCTAAAATTATTTGACCTTCGAAGTTGGACTATCTAGCTACTTTCACGCAATTTATAGTGATCAACAAGCAATCGATATTTTACTTTCACAAGAATACTTGCCAACCGAATAAGTGAGTTCAACTATGCGCGATAGAGAGTAGTAGACTTGATATTCAAAATGGAATTATCTTTATATTATATATGGTATAGAAGTGTACTATTTTAATTTTATTTACCTTCTTTGAAGTACGATAATGAAGCTCATGTTTGACAACTATTATTTGGATAAAATGGAGTTTTAAATAGTGATTTTTTGAATAATGTATGATTAAAAAATAGAGAAAAATTTTGAATTTACGTACATAATATTTTGTTATGTAATACGTGATTAAAAATAAGTTTATAAGAAAAATAATATTGAAATAATGATTATCAAACAGAGGCTAAATAAGGAGTTTATATAAAGCATGGAGACAAAAAGTTTCCTTGGCTTGTTCAAAATTATTTGTCACAATGCCTTGAAATGTGAAATGTGTTATCATGTTAAGTGGCGTGTAGAGAAAAATCAATAATACCATGTGGCATTAGTGATGTTTAGTATCGATCTAGTCTGTAACAGTAATCGGCGCTAAGACTACTAGTATTGCATAGCATTACTCGTCGAGATATTTATTGTCACATATCCTCCACATTTTTAGAATCAATCATGCCTTGCTACATTCTATCCAGGACAATACAATTGCTTAGTTGGCTAAAGCTGATTTACTCGAGGTGAGCATGAGCAAGCTCTTTTCCAAAAATTTCAGCTCCATTCGCCCTGGTGGGGGTGAATCAAGCTGACTTGCGGCCAACTCATGGCTCGTAACTTTTTTTAAATGAAAATGGCATTTTCACTCTCAATGGGGCACAATATGTTCGACGTTTACTACAAAGTAGAGAATCAACATTAGATAACCATGACTTCGCTAGGCGGCATGTTGAATGGTCGATAGAGCTAATAAAATCTAACATTTGCATCGATGTTTAGCAAGGCATGCTGCTTGACAGTAGGTAGTCATGGTGGGGGTTTGGGGACTGCAGCCTCCCATGTAAGAAGTAACCATGTTCTGGCAAGATAATTCGTGCGAGACATTGAGCAGTCACTCGAGGTATTCATTGTTTGGCTCGTGCCCATAGCTCAGCTCATATGTAGAGCGTGCTGAGGTGAAGAGCGGGTTGCCCCACTTAAAATCCCTACCTTTGAATGATAAATTTCATAAATAATTATAATTTTTAGCCATCATTAAAGGTAAGTGAATAGTGGCATATATAGCTAATCCATGTTTTAAGAAAGAAAATGTGCCATCATTACGTACTTTACCTACCCTAATCATTGGTGAAAGTTGAAACATACTATATTAACTAAGCCGGAGTGATTTTTGGGTCAACATATGGTTGTGCCAACCACACTGAATAGGTTATTTAGAGTTATAAACACAGTAGTTAAACCACTCTCGGTCATGCTATACAGTCTCGTGAATCTCAATAATTACACGCATATACTAAGAGTGTGTTTGGTAGAGATTAAAATCGGATTAAAATTGAAAAATTAGCCGTTATTCTTGACTTTTATTAGATTAGTGGGACCCAATAACGGTTATATTTTCAATTTTAATTGAATTTTGAGCTCTTCCAAACAGTCTCTAAATTTTAGTTTAGGTTAGTTTGTTCAATCACAAAAAGAGCAAATTGTTATAACCCATCGAAATATCAACTTGTCCAGCATCAATCATCCGTCTAGGTTACAGTGGAGGTCCATATTTAAATTTCTATCGAAGTTTGGATACAATATGATTCATTGAATAATTGTAAGTGGACCTCAGTAGCACCTAAATTGGTATTAAGTAACATTATTACGTAGACTCTATGACTAACTAGATTCGTGTTGAGCACTTGTTGCAATCGTAGCATTATTCAATACTAAAATATGTAAAAATAAGGAAGGGAAGGACACATAGAGTAGAGGGAGTGGTGCACCGCAAATTCTGTGGTGCCAGGCTTGCACTCTAATCCTCCACGAGGAATCGGTGCAAAAAAGTAATGGGTCTGCTTCAAAGCCAACCGAATCTCACTCCTTTCCTCACCTCCACAATACTTCTTCTTACAACTCTCTCTTCTCGACAATTCCTTTCCACTGGTTCAAGTTGCCTGCATATAAATGTAACATCCTAAGTTGCGACTGCAAAGAAAATTAGTTTGCACGATCTTATTATACACGGCTACATCCTCTAGAAAAAGAAAAAAAAAAAGGATGTTCGAACTTCAAGAATTAAAGGTGATTAAGGATCACAGTCATATGATCAGAGGAAAGCGCACCAAGCGGCAAAGGCCCGTCTCCCTGCTTTCATTAACCATGGCTACTAGCTCATGTAGCACGGCGAAAGTCACTGGTGGCAGTTTTGGTGGTGCAGCCACGGAGGAGGAGGAAGAAGAAGACATGGCCAATTGTCTGATTCTTTTGGCTAAAGGAAAAACAGAAAAATCATGGGAACAAACTGCGGTTATGAGGTCGAATGTTTACCAGTGTAAAACATGTAACAAATGTTTCCCTTCTTTCCAAGCACTTGGTGGCCATCGAGCAAGTCATAAGAAACCTAAGACAACAACCCTAGAAGAGCATGTACTCCATATCAGTGATGATCATCGCACAAATCAGATTTCAAGGTGCAGTACTGATTTATTCAGCCAAGAAAATAACAAATTTAGGGTTCATGAATGTTCAATATGTGGAGCTGAATTCACTTCTGGTCAAGCCTTGGGGGGTCATATGAGAAGACATAGAACAGTGCCTAATCATGATCAAGTTGAGTCTCTAAAAGCCAAGAAATCAAGAAATCTGTCAGCATTGGACCTTAATCTTCCTGCAGCACCAGAAGACGACGATGATGATTACAGAGAATACTCCAAGTTTTCTTTTGCATCAAAAGAACAAGTCTTAGTCTTCTCTGCCTCTCCTTTGGTTGATTGCCATAACTAATTTATCTGATCAGCACGAAAATTGTTAATTATTTACATAATTTTTATGTTTATCATTCACAAATATGTAGAAATGATTCTTCGACATTCATAAATTTGCGAAATTCATTAGTTGAATGCTTGAAGTGTAATTGTGAATTTGTGACATGATGACACATTACAGTCTTGTAGTTCTTTCTTTCCTCTTTCATTTGAATGTTCCGAAACCCTTTTGCTCATTTTGGCGCCTCTAGGAAATGCCTCGGTAGTACGTGCGTGAGAGAGAGAGAGAGAGCTTCACCACCAAAAGAATTAGAAGTTTTGCATTAATTAGGTTCATATGATTGATCACAAGAAAAATAGTTTGTTCCATTAATTAAATGACAAGTAGCTCGCTTGTTTTATGGATATTGACATGCACTCCATTATGATATCGGAGCAGCATGGTTATAGCCTACAACCATGGAAAACTTTTGAGCATATTTGGCTTCCGTTCGGGAAAAAAATAAAATAATATTATTTATCACCATGATGATAAATCATCGATGATGTAACAGCTTATATGGAATAATGAAATTTGATAGTTCAATTTATATGAGAGAAATGAAGAGGAGAGAGAGAAATGTGATGGATAGTAGATTGCTGGTTTTATCTTCATGATAATAAATAGCATCGCTTTTCATGTTTAGATTATGAGAAAAATAGTAATGACGTCTATAACCTTTCACGTTACGATTTCAATATATATATCGTAAACATCTATACATGTGTCAAGATCATGAAAAAATAACAATGACATCTCTAGCCTTTCATGTGTCAAGATCTTGAGAAAAATAGCAATGATGTCTCTAATCTTTCCCTTTAAGATCACACGAAAAATAGCAATGACCACTTCACAGTACCATTAAAACATAAGACAGTCCTTAATTAATAGATCATATGTTATATGTCATTATTTGGTGTAACATCTTTATCTATTTTCCCAAACTTGTACTTTAGGTTATGTTTATTAAATTACGAAGTACATTCGTTAGATTAAAAGCTGCTCATATATACTTCAAGCTCGTACTTTCGCATCTTGACTTTATGTTTCTTCGACTTGTATGCTGATGAACTCTTTCTCCCTTCCCCACCCTATTGCTAGGATGGGCCTCCCCTTATTTCCGTCATCGAAAAAAGACGACTTGTCTATCTAAATGAAAAGGCTTTATCTCAAGTTTTTCTTTGAAAAAAGAGGGATCGATATCGAAACAGACTTCTCGGACTTAGAATCGTAAAGTATAAAACATATTTTCAATTTTTTTTTAATGCTGTCTAGAAATTAGACCAGTCGGATGAAGCCACGAGCAGGTCACCTAGTTAAATAAGTGAGAAAGTGATGTATCATATGGTGGGTACAAAATATTGATTGGCTCATTACATCAACCTTTATGTTATAGTTTTATGACATCTCTTTATCCTATTCCTATTACTAGCATGCTTTTGTGTATCAAAGGACAATAATCCAAGAAAGTTATGTTCATACTGCTTTTCAAGATTTTTTTTTCTTTTACACCAAAAAAAAGAACAATCAATTAGTGTCTTCAAGATCATAATTGACCCCCATTTTGGAGAAAAATTTGATTTGAAATAGAGATTGATGGAAGATTGTAAGGTTAAAAGTAAGGAGAATTTTTAGGTTTATGTGTAATATTATTTTATTGATAGAAAGTGTGGTTGAAATGAAGAAAGAGAACAAAAAAATGAGAATGAGAATGAGAAAAAAATGGATGTCAAACAAGAATTTATATTCATGCAGCACATAGTTGTTGGGAGCAAAAGAAGTGCTAAACATAGGAAATATGATGGGTTTATAAGTGTAGGACAATATCTCCATTGCTATGATGCCTTTTGGGGTAAAATTCAAAAGCAAATCCATGAGGGCTTAGGCCCAAAGTGGACAATATCATACCAGTGTGGAGATATGTGGTGTCCATAAACCCAATAAGTGGTATCAGAGCCAGGGCCCAAAAACTTAGCCGTTTTTTTTCTTTTACACCAAAAAAAAAAAGAACAATCAATTAGTGTCTTCAAGATCATAATTGACCCCCATTTTGGAGAAAATTTTGATTTGAAATGGTGATTGGTGGAAGATTGTAAAGTTAAAAGTAAGGAGAATTTTTAGGTTTATGGGTAATATTATTTTATTGATAGAAAGTGGGATTGAAATGAAGAAAGAGAACAAAAAAATGAGAATGAGAATGAGAAAAAAATGGATGTCAAACAAGAATTTATATTCATGCAGCACATAGTTGTTGGGATCAAAAGAAGTGCTAAACATAGGAAATATGATGGGTTTATAAGTGTAGGACAATATCTTCATTGCTATGATGCCTTTGGGGTAAAATTCAAAAGCAAATCCATGAGGGCTTAGGCCCAAAGTGGACAATATCATACCAGTGTGGAGATATGTGGTGTCCATAAACCCAATAAGTGGTATCAGAGCCAGGGCCCAAAAACTTAGCCG